>CAUHTR010001793.1:0-70788 GCA_959609185.1 Schmidtea polychroa | reverse complement strand
TGCACCTAAAATCATTTCAGAATAATCAATCACCGAAATCTCATCTGATCCGCTATCTCAATGCAAAATTATGGTTATTGCAATTTCACAAGTATCTTCCTTGTCGAATATTGGAATTAAACCTATATCAAAATTTGGATGTATTTGTCGGAGCATCGGATTCATTGCTGAAACTTCCGTACGATTGTAATGCCAACCAGATATAAAGATATTACTAATTACGGGTTATGATGTCGACAACACTTCGATGGACATAATAAATTCTTCGTGTTCTAAACCTTTATAAATTTATTGATTCAAGAAACCGGAGTTGAAAAGTTTTCCTATCCATTCTATGGTCTCCACAGTGTTTGTTGTTGTTCCATCTGTTATGAAATAAATATTCGAGAAGTTGTTTTCTTTTATTTCGGTTTTGATTTTTATATAATTCTATGTTATCCAACTTAATTTTTATTTTAATTACATATAATTACATGTCTTTCTAAAGTGATTTTTATTTTTCAATTTCCGATTTTTATAGTTTTTGGACAGATTTTATTTTTAATATGATTAGTTCCAGTTCAAAAATTGATTTTTATTTAAAATTTTTCTCTTTTATGGTTTTATTCAGGTTTTCCTTTGATCGAATTTAATTTCATTTCTAGTATAATTCTTATGTTTTACGTTTCCAGTTTTGTTCCACTTAATTTTCTTTTTAACCAGACTTAGTTTTTATTTCTAAAATAATTTTTACTTCAATTAATTTTAATTTTTAAGTAATTTAAATTCCTAATTTTCGGCATTTAGTAGTTTACTTTTACACTATTTTCCGTTCTTATTGTTAAAATCAATTTTCCGAATAATTGCCACTTTTTAAACTAGAAAATTTATCGTTTCGCAATGGTTTCCGGCCAAAAGCAGTTTATTGACAATCGATAAATCCCGGCTGAGCCCCCAAAAATCATGTTGGTTACTTAGGGGTGTGTCATTTTATGTTTTAAATACGTCAGGGGTAATTTAGATATTCACTCGACTCCTTCCTAAGCACCTCCATGACTATTGCAATTTAAACCATTTGTGTACCCATGGTGACACCCATGTTGGTACTGTACACAAAGGCGAAAAAAACAATGAGCAGGTGAGCTCTATTACTAAAACTACTCCCCATTGTATTTTCTTTTCGGGTTCTAGACTGCCGATAGAAGGTCTTACGTCATTATTCACTATGTATGCTGGTTTTAGATCATTTGTGGTCCTCGATTACGGGTATTTCCTATTGTTCTCTTACAAACTTTTTTTGCAGGGATCCGCCCTTGTTTTTCATCTAATGATTACTATTCTATACTCCCTATAATATCCAAATTATCCTTCAAAAAATTTGAGCAGGGATTGGCCCTTATTCACAAGTTAATAAACATGTTTCCACACCTCTCATGGAAATTTGAGCAGGGATCTGCCTGTATTCCTAATCCTGAACGATCAAATGTCTTAACTATTCGTGGTTTCTAAAAAATTGCCTAAACCTACTTCCTCTTCGACAGCAGTTCGTAACTATTCTAATATTTCTCCTAACTCAATAATATATACTCAATAAAGTAAAAGTCCTACACTTTCTAACTCTAAATAGGGCCCTAAACTATCGCAATTGATTTTACCCCCTCTAACCGTTCATCTCCCTATCTATATTCCCTACCCCGATGGACTCAACTGGTGAAACATCTGCCGACTAACAGCACGTAGTGCCGCCCGTCCACAAACCTTCCCCCAGTCCAGACCATCGACACATAAATATCCAGAAAAACACAACCTAAATTATAATATTATTCAAAAAGGACAAAATAACATACGCCAAACATAAGAAGTAATTAAAAAACAAATTCCGTTAAAAATTTTATTAATTCCCGAAATTGTTTAATAATAGGCTTAACAACAACAAAATGAATAATACCATACCAATATTAACAATTCAATTCAATTTAAAATAACATTATTTCAATTTAAAATAGCATTCAATTTAAAATAGCTTTATCTAAACAACAAAATAAATTAACTAAATAACATTAACTAAAATTAACTTCAATTTAAAATAGCATTATCTAAATAACAAAATAAATTAACTAAATAACATTAACTAAAATTAACTTCAATTTAAAATAACATTAGACCTAACAAAATTATATTACACAAAACAAAAATCAAATTTACCTCACCGCGATGGCATGGAATCGAAAATTGAGAGCATATGTTCATTGCCAGTAAATGAATTGTTGTATAACCAGTTGAGCGAGACCGTTTTTTAAATGAAATTTCACTCAGTATTTATACTGATTGAATTATACGCCTACGCATTCTCTGCTGTTATATCCAATTAGAATGCGAGGCAATTCTGATTTATTTTTGCATGCATGCATGAATGTGTGCAATTATTATTTTTTAATTTAATTAATTTAATTAATCAAAATTCTAATTTTTATTAACTTTTAAGATTTATTTTTATAAATTCTATAATTTAAATAGTTTTTTGCTAATTTTAATTTAGTTTTACAAGTTTTATAATTTAAATAAGTTCAGTTAATTTTACTTTAGTTTCATTAATTTAAACAATTTGGTTTTATAAGTTTTATAATTTAAATAATTTTGTTGGTTTTATTTTTAGTTTTCATTAACCAATTTAGTTTTATAAATTTTATGGTTTATCTAATTTTACTACTTTTATTCTACTTTTTATTATTTTACCAGTTTACTAGATAATTTATTTTAAATTTTAAATTTATTTATTTAGAAATTTTTCATATTATTAATTAATTTATTACCCATTATTTTATTTATTATTATTTTATTTCTTAGTTGTTAGCTATTCCGAATGTGATGTTTCCCCTAATTGTGTTAGTGATTGCGACCTTTATTTTCGTTCCTTTATTTTATCACCCGGGTCTTATTTATCATCAATGTGTTATGTACTTCAATTTGTATTGATTGGTGTTTTAATTTAACTTGGTGCGATTTTTATGTTATGTATTTTTGATTCATTAAAACAAGCTCTCGATTCTCGATTCTAGCCCAACAAACGTTTCGTCCGACTCTGTCTAACATATCGTCTAAATTTTATCTCTATTTCGTCTCCCAAATTTGTCTCAATTTGCTTCTTACTTTTCGTCTCAATTTCGTCTCACTTTTTGTCTCGCTTTTGTCTAATTTTGTCTCATTTTCGTGTCCATTTTATGTCCACCAGTTTCTCTTTATGTAGCTTACTTATTTTGTAGCACTCAAGATAATCAAATGTTTTTCCACTTTCTTTCTCCTGCCTTTCCCGACTGATCCAATTTTATCTCTGACGGCTGTCAAAATATTTTCCCTTTTTCCTTTTTTTGTTCAACCGCCTTCTCCCGGCAATTCTGTTATCACTGACAAGCTGTCGAAATAAGAATATTGTTGTTTTTCCAAATTTCCCAATTTCGAAATTCCTTTTCCTTTTTGTACTAATTAATTAGTACTGACCTTTGTTTTTGTTTTTAAGTTCAATTTCTTTTGTTTCATTCCTCTCTCTCATTTCTCATTTCATTTTGCTTCCGTTTTCTTTTCTGAGTTCTCATAGATCGTCCCGTTTGTCCTGACGATCTTCCCCCAGATAATTTTATTTATTTATTTATAAATTTGTTATTTGGGTATCTTCTACAATACAGTATCCTTTACAATACAGTCATTTCCCATTTAAGTGAATCTTGTATATTTATAAAAAAAGGTTTTAGAATTAATGGGAATAAAAATTAATTCCTGAACAATTTTTCTGTAAGATCTAAATTTATTTGTCCCACAGTTTTTTCAAATTTGAATCCATTATTGGAATTAGTACTTCCTTAATTTTGTAGGCCACCTAGGGGTGTGTCGCAAAGATGGTCAATTAAAGGTCATGATGGTTATTCCGTGAGAGACTCCTTACCAGACGCCCATTGTGATTTGTCAATATTCTCCCTCCTGTATACACATGACGACAGAATTATGTTGGTATTGTACACATGGATTGGAATCTGTGAGGAGGTGAGCCCTTGTGTTTAGGACTACTACTCACAGTATTCACCATACGGGTTCGTGAATGCCGTTAAAAGGACTTACATCTCTTTTCCTCGTCTCTGGTCCAAGTGAGACTATTCTCAAGTTTTGGTTATTTCATCATGACCGCAGATTTGGAGAAAAAACACTTACCGATAGGACCTGCAATGACAAAACGTGATAACATAAGACATTTTCCAACAAATTATATTAACCCTACACTGCATATTGTATCACTGGTGATACACAATTATCTTATTAGAATAAAAACTGTCTCGCTCTTGTTCTCGGTAAATGTTCTCTCATATTACATTGTATTGGCTATATTTGCAATACAAAAAAACCGTAATGTAATTCTCAATAGTTTTGTATTACCAAATCAATTTTTAAAACGTCTTACAGTTTAAGTGAAAGTGTAAAAATATAAAAAGTCATGCAGTGTAGGGTTAAATTCAATGCAAATTATGTACATAATCATCAAAGATATCAACTAGTTCGATTCACACTATCTATGTTAATAAACACACGGTAGATTCGACGTGAATTTCATAATAACTTTCGACGCGCGTTTTCGTCGGCCTACGATTCTGAATTTGTCGACGTGATTTCACCCTCCTCCACCATGGCGTCGATTTCCGTTTGTAGATGAGGATCAAAATAGAGTATGGGCACCGATGATGGGACTATTCGATAAGGAGTCGATAAGGAGTCAGATTTCGCGGGAATGGATTTTGTTGGCTTCCCTCATAGGACTATACCACGCCAAAAAATGGTTCGAACTAAAATGTCAGGGATACATCGCAAGAACTCTGAGCCAAGGTAGCACTGCTTTGTTTGTCATCAAAACAGATACCTTAACTGACCCCCAATACCTCTTTTTTATTCGCGCAAGAAACATCCTACTCAAACTGAAGTATTCCCCAGAGCGCTTAAAAAATAAAAAATCCATCCTATGTAGACAATTTAATGCACACCCTGAGACACAAGCACATATTTTTAATCATTGCCCAGCCAAAATTAACGCCCGAAGAAATAAGCACAATAACGTACTACGATCAATCTCGACTACCTCACCTATATAAACTTTTACTTTGATGTTGAATGAGCAGATGGATTGGGCACCGCTGACACAGGGCACCGCTAGCACAGTACCCCCCCCCCCCGGTCGTAAAATTTTTCAAAAATATGCTAAGTCTAAAAGTACATTTTTTTAAAACAAAGACATATGACTCATCAAGGTCATTGAAACAAAGACCATGGCTCATCCTATGACTCATCAAATTTTTCAAGGTCATTGAAACAAAGACCATGACTCATCCTGTGACTCATCAAGGTCCTTTTCAAGGTCGTATGACTCATAATATGACTCATCAAGGGCAAAAAAATTTTTTCAAGGTCATTTAAACAAAGTCCATGACTCGTCAAGGTCATTTTCAAGGTCATATGAGTCATACTATGACTCATATGACCTTGAAAAAAATTTTCAATGTCATATGCCTCATAGTATGACTCATCAAAATTCTTAAGGTCATTTAAACAAAGACCATGACTCATAATATGACTCATCAAGGTAATTTTCAAGGTCATATGACTCATATGATGACTCAAATGACCTTCAAAAATTTTTTTCAAGGTCATCTGACTCATCCTATGACTCATCAAGGTCATTTTCAAGGGCATATGACTCATAGGATGACTCATATGACCTTGGGAAATTTTTCTTAAGGTCATATGACTCATACGATGACTCATCAAAAAATTTTCAAGGTCATATGACTCATACCATGACTCATCAAAAATTTTCAAGGTCATTTTCAAGGTCATCTGAGTCATTCTATGACTCATCAAGGTCATTTTCGAGGTCGCATGACTCATCCAAGGTCATTCCCAAGGTCATATGAGTCATCGCGATGAGTCATCAAGGTCATATTATTATTTTTAAAAAATATTATTATTTTTATTTTTATTTTTAAAAATATTATTATTTTTAATTTTATTTTCAAAGTTCCCGCCAACGAAAATTAATAATCGATAGCTCATTTTAAAGCTCAATCCAAGACCTTTCGAATGAGCTATATATTATTATTGTTATTATTATTATTATTATTATTATTATTATTATTATTATTATTATTATTATTATTATTATTATTATTATTATTATTATTATTATTATTATTATTATTATTATTATTATTATTATTATTATTATTATTATTATTATTATTATTATTATATTATTATTATTAATCTATATACTCCGAGTCTATATACTCCTAGTCTATCCGACAAAATATTTTGTCCCCCTATGGGTAATGCTCAACAAATCACGCTCAACAAATCAACAAATCAACAAAACATACATTTATTTAAACAATAAAATAATGTAAAATTAACAAAGGTAAACTAAATATATATAGTATGATATTCATTAATCAGTGTTGAACAGGCTTGACACTTGCGAACATTCTTCTCGTGACACTTAGAACAAACAATTACGTGACCACACGGTAAATACAAAACCGAAACTCGATTTTCTTTACAAATTGAACAAGTTAAATATCTTTTCTTAACATCTTTCAATTTTTTCGTTAGCTTATTTTCAATCAAATCGGCTTTCGCTATCCATTCATAAATCAATCTACTATATCCAGGTTTCAACCTTAAAAACATACAACTCCAAAAGTATTCATTCAGTGAATCGTTGTTTACTGCTATTTTTTCTAAGTACATTAAATAACAAGATAACTTTAAAATGGATTTCTCATAATTAAATAAATCAAACAAATATTCAATAGAGGAATGTTTGAAAATTTTTAAAATATTTATGAGTTGCTTATCACTGTAAGTATCATGATTATTTATAAAATCTTCAAGTGTATTGTTAAAAAATGTCAATGAAATTTCAGAATAGGTTGGACTTAATTTTTCCTTATTTCTAGTAGGACTTCCTTGCTATAAATGACATATAAAAAAAATATTGACAAAATAATAAAGTTACCAAATGTGTTACACATTCATCGGTTTTATTTGTATAAATCATTATTAATAACTAAATTACTTTTGTTTTTACATTTATAAAAATTGTGATAACCAATCAAAATAGAGCTTTCAAAATGTAACCATCAAATGTATAACAATAATAAGCATGACCCTTTGCAACCTGTTTAAAGTTTTATTATTATTATTATTATTATTATTATTATTTTTATTATTATTATTATTATTATTATTATTTTTATTATTATTATTATTATTATTATTATTATTATTATTATTAATATTATTATTAATATTATTATTATTATTATTATTATTATTATTATTATTATTATTATTATTATTATTATTATTAATATTATTATTATTATTATTATTATTATTATTAATATTATTATTATTATTATTATTATTATTATTATTATTATTATTATTATTATTATTATTATTATTATTATTATTATTAATATTATTATTATTATTATTATTATTATTATTATTATTATTATTATTATTATTATTATTATTATTATTATTAATATTATTATTTCATTGATATAGCTGCATGCTCACTGCAGACTATATATAAAAAATATAGCTGCATGCCCACTGCAGACTATATATAAAAAATATAGCTGCATGCCCACTGCAGACTATATATAAAAAATATAGCTGCATGCCCACTGCAGACTATATATATAAAAATATAGCTGCATGCCCACTGTAGACTATATATAAAAAATATAGCTGCATGCTCACTGCAGACTATATAAAAATCACCATTAAATATAAAAATCACCATTAAATATAAAAAAATTATAATAAAACAACAAATACTTGAAAAAATTAAAAAAATTCTGGTTACAAATTTTTATTCAATATGTATATATATATATAAATACAAGTTATAAATACAAGTTTTTTTATACAAGTTATAAATACAAGTTTTTTTTTATACAAGTTATAAATACAAGTTTTTTTATACAAGTTTTTGTAAATCAAAAGTTTCTGTACAATTTTCACAATTTTCAGTTGCCCTATTTAAATTTGATCTTCCCATTCACTGTCGTCAAAACTGGGACTTGGAGCTGGACCGAATTCCTCATCATATTCGCTTAATTCATCAACTCCTAAATAGTGCCCAAATGCGTAACTTAAGTTTTTCCCTAGCCACGCGCGCTTATCATCATTATTACTTAGGGCAATTTTCGAATTTTTAAAAGTAAAAAGTTGGTGATTTCTAGTACCTATTCTAGTCTGCGGTACAGAAATCACCTGATTTGAATTAAAGCAATTTAGATATGTTTCATGATTTATTGATGTCCCAGATAATTTAACCCCCTTCGCTTTTACCGTTTCCTTACTACCTAAAAGACTATAACATTTAGGGCGTAAGAAAACCCATTCAGAATAACCTAATCCCTTGCTCTCATCTTTAAACTTCCCGATGACCGAGTCAAGGTTCCTACTATACAAGGGGTGTGTTGGATCGTAATTTGACGTATCCAATAAATTATCTGAGATCATCTGAGGTAATAAAGTTGTTAATTTTAAATTTTTTATTTCCAAAAAGAAACTGTCGGTATCACCGGCAATAATATTTATGATACATTTATATTGTCGCATGTACTTCTCCAAATCAATATATTGGAGCTGGTACATCCGTAGTTTAGACAGATCTAGTACTGTTTGACCGATGTAGCTAGGTCTGTCTAAACAAATCATATCTTTTTCCAAATGTGCCGCAATCAGATCGTCATCGATTCTTATAGACTTTCTGAAAGTCGGCTTTGAGGAGTATACTATCATCTTTTCGGATGAATTACACAACCTCAAATTCATTCTTTTTTTCAGATTTTCAACGGATTTACCGTACAGACTGTTGTTATACAATTTAAACAAGTCCCTATATATTTCGCTAGTAGACTGAGATCGCAAAGTGGTGTTGGTGTCTATATAGGATTTAAAGATAGGTCCTTGTTTAAACTTTATACATCTAATAATATTTACAACAACCGCACCTAATTCTATATACAATTTGAGAAGCCTCCAATGAAGAACATAGTTCCTCTTTGGCCAAGGCGTAAGCATAAGCTTCTCAACTTTTGAATTAGGCGGGCACAATTTTTCCGGCGCAAGCGGAAAATCATTCAAAAAGTCATGCACACATTCCGGAATATCGATATCGACCTCCATAGTATACCCATATGGAAGGTTATCAATATCCGTGTTCATACATTCAAGTAAAACATCATTCAAATTTTCATGCACCCAAGAAAAATCACCATACGGAAGATTTTGGCTAAGAGCCCAACCATACAGATTATTTATATCAATGTACAATAATTCTGTATCATCTGAAGTAGCTGTGTAATGTTTGTTAACAAATGTTAACCCACCCCGGATACCTCCCTCATAGAAATTATACATTTCCATGTCCTGCAAAAGTTCTATTGGTTCCGTTAATGTCATAAGCGCTGAGGCCCATGACATACCGGGAATCCCGTAGAAATTAAGAGGATCCAGACCATTGTAAGCAATTGCCTTACCGCGGAATTGCTGAAAATAGTCTGCGAGGAGGTATACGTCCAATTTTAGGTAGATTAACATATAATCTAACAAATTATTACAGTTATGCTGACTCCAAATTAGTTGAGCCTCAGCGTACTGATCTTCCGTAACATCAGACCAAATAGGAGGTAATTCTAAAGTCGATTCAAGAACATCTAAAGAAGTAGCGAAATCATATGGAAAGATACCTTTAGAGTGAATCATCGACCCTTGAAAGACAGACGAAGTTAACGGAAAAGTAGTCAAAGTTTTCACAGCTTTTGCTAAAGAACAATTAACAAATTGCATGCTGTCAATAAAACGAACAGGCAATTTGTTAATATATGCAATTAAAGATATAAATTTTTCTGTAGAGGTAGGTATAATATTAAGTTCCCAAAGGGGAAAATCACTGAGACCATGTTTTAAAATATGGTGGAGGTCATAGCCTCGTAAATTATGAAAGACAACAGGTAACAACTTATTAATCCTGCGAGAGACATTGCATTTCCTACATGCCGCTCCGACATATCTACCTGTAAAATGGCAATGATCTCTCACAGGATTAATAATAGCTTTTTTACACAAATAACAAATAGTGGTAGATCGAAAGGCACGCTCCTGAGCAAAAGACAAAGTAGACATGCCTTTATGACCTTCAAGTTCATAATATGGCAGGACAATTGTGACAGCAATTTCCTCCACTTTCCTCAAAAAATCCAAAATACAATTAGGTCCAAAAAAATAATAATAAAATTTAGTGTGTGTATAATTATTAATTAATAAAAGACCTGCTGATATGGGTAAATGTATTTGATGATATGTTTCATGTTCTGGTAAAACCGATTCAAAATCGGCATAAATTACGAAGGGAGGTGTAACGGTTTTTGCGTAATCTGTGAATAATAAATCCTTATTTTTAGGAAGTGTATACAAAGTTGTGCCAGTCTGATTTTTACAGCATAGAGCAACATGCTGATCGAAAGCATTCTTATATCTGTTGGGGTTCAACAAGAGAGGCACAAAAATGAGGTGAAAATTGATAAAAACACCAAATTCAAAATAAAAATTTAAAGTACAAAATATTAATTAAAAATCAAAATTTTAAAAATGAATATTTTCTGGGGGAAACTGGTATGGGCGGATGCTAAATAATGAGACGAGTTCAGCTATAATAAAATAAAATCAATGGGGGGTCCCTAAAAGGAATAAATTACAAAAAACAAAAATTAATTAAAAATTAATTAACTAATGGAAAACCCGAGCTAATGGGAAACCCGAGCTAATGGAGAACCCGAGCTAATGGGAAACCCGAGCTAATGGAGAACCCGAGCTAATGGGAAACCCGATACAATGGAAAACCCGAGCGAATTGAGAAATCCAATTTCGGGAAGGCAATTAATTTAGCCGGATAAAAAGCGCCGTCAAAGGAAATGAGCAAATTCCCTTCAATTAAATTAGACCTCCAAGAGGAAGCCCGGGGGAAATAAAACCAAAAATAATTGGCAAAAATAAAGTCAATTAACAAGCGAGTATAAAAGCAACTGACAAGAAAACAAAATGCCAGTTGGTCGAAGAAAAGAAAACAGAAGTTGACGAGAGTGAAAAAGGAAATATTAAAGTTAGTCGAAAGTAAACCATTTAAAAAAAAAATCGAACGTACCAGAAAGGGATATCTCCCGTTGGAAGATCTACCCCTGCGTGAGATTTGTTGGCAATTGAAAAGTGCAGACAAAACCTGATTGTATCAAGTGTGAGTAAACTAATACAAGTGTAAAAGTGTAACTGCATCAGTGTCAATAAAGATTTTGTGTTGGGTTATTTGTTTATTTATTTATTTGGAAAAGAACACAAAGGAGTCAGACCGTAGTACCGACTTGCATTAAAAACCCAACATATTTGGTGAGCCCGACGTGATCAAAAGTCGGTGAAGATTTGTTGAAATTGTGATAATATTTGAGTGATACCGAGGAATAAAAAGGTCGGTGAAAATTTGATGAGATTAGTAAAGTATCGAAAAAAAAATTTGGAAAAAGATAATAATAATTAAATAAATAAATATTGAAGTGAAACGTTTATTTGAAAGTGGTGAACATTATTCGAGAATTATTAAAGTGGTGAATTTATTATTGAAGCAAAGTGGGAAAATTTGTAACGATTGATTGTTGAAAAGTCAAAATTAAAACGAAAGGTAAATTTTGTAATTGTAATACTTTAAATTTTAGACGAGTAAAACCTGTGTTAACCAGATCATTTTATAAATTGAGAAGCCAAAAACTAGTAGAGAATATAATGAGTACCCAAAGACAAGTTAATAATACAAATAATAATGATGAAACACCGGTGTCCACAGTTTCTGTGGGGAATGCCAGGGAAGGCAATGATTATGCGAGTTGCCAAAAACTACCTGTGGATCAGTACGGTGGAGATCCGCTGGAATTTGTCGATTTCATGGCAGATTACTATATGTATGCGACGGCCTATGGATGGAGCCAATCGATAATGGTGCAAAGATTACCGCTATACCTAAAAGGAGCAGCCAGAGAAGCGTGGCAACAAATTGATAAAAGAATAGTAGCAAATGACTGGACCAAGTTGAAAGACGCTTTAGCCACGAAATTAATCGGAGGGGATATCAAACGGATAATGCGACAGAAATTCTATAACCGCGTACAAAAACCAGAGGAATCGGTAAGTGAGTTTGCTTATCATTTATCAAATCTTGCAGAGAAAGCGTTCGAAGTGAAACCAGAACAGGCCGAGATGGCAAAGCAGGTAAAAGAATTATTGCAGGATCAATTCTTGTCAGGAGTAAAGAAAGAAATTAAAAAGGCTTTATGCTATGTTGATTTTAATGACTTTGATGAATTGATCAAAAAGGCAATGAAAATTGAGCTAAATTTAAAAAGCACACAGTCAAAATCAGAGTCGTTTGCAGTCATCTCAGGCGCAAGCGAAAGATCAGTAACCCCAATTAGAAACAATCGTTTTCAACAAACAAGTAGTCCATCACCAAAATTTAGATCAAAATTTCAGTCGAACAAATCAACAGATATTCAAATTGCTTCCGTTTCTTTTCTGAGTTCTCATAGATCGTCCCGTTTGTCCTGACGATCTTCCCCAGATAATTTTATTTATTTATTTATAAATTTGTTATTTGGGTATCCTCAACAATATTCATGATCTAACTTAACAATACAGTCATTTCCCATTTAAGTGAATCTTGTATATTTATAAAAAAGGTTTTAGAATTAATGGGAATAAAAATTAATTCCTGAACAATTTTTCTGTAAGATCTAAATTTATTTGTCCGACAGATTTTTTAAATTTGAATCCATTATTGGAATTAGCACTTCCTTAATTTTGTAGGCCACCTAGGGGTGTGTCGCAAAGATGGTCAATTAAGGGTCATGATGGTTATTCCGTGAGAGACTCCTTACCAGACGCCCATTGTGATTTGTCAATATTCTCCCTCCTGTATACACATGGCGACAGAATTATGTTGGTACTGTACACATGGGTTGGAATCTGTGAGCAGGTGAGCCCTTGTGTTTAGGACTACTACTCACAGTATTCACCATATGGGTTCGTGAATGCCGTTAAAAGGACTTACATCTCTTTTCCTCGTCTCTGGTCCAAGTGAGACTATTCTCAAGTTTTCGTTATTTCATCATGACCGCAGATTTGGAGAAAAAACACTTACCGATAGGACCTCCCATGACAAAAACGTGATAACATAAGACATTTTCCAACAAATTATATTAAATTCAATGCAAATTATGTACATAATCATCAAAGATATCAACTAGTTCGATTCACACTATCTATGTTAATAAACACACGGTAGATTCGACGTGAATGTCATAATAACTTTCGACGCGCGTTTTCGTCGGCCTACGATTCTGAATTTGTCGACGTGATTTCACCCTCCTCCTCCATGGCGTCGATTTCCGTTTGTAGATGAGGATCAAAATAGAGTATGGGCACCGATGATGGGATTATTCGATAAGGAGTCATTGCGGGTGACGCGAGGAGATTTCGCGGGAATGGATTTTGTTGGCTTCCCTCATAGGACTATACCACGCCAAAAAATGGTTCGAACTAAAATGTCAGGGATACATCGCAAGAACTCTGAGCCAAGGTAGCACTGCCTCGTTTGTCATCAAAACAGATACCTTAACTGACCCCCAATACCTCTTTTTTATTCGCGCAAGAAACAACCTACTCAAACTGAAGTATTCCCCAGAACGCTTAAAAAATAAAAAATCCATCCTATGTCGACAATTTAATGCACACCTTGAGACACAAGCACATATTTTTAATCATTGCCCAGCCAAAATTAACGCCCGAAGAAATAAGCACAATAACGTACTACGATCAATCTCGACTACCTCACCTATATAAACTTAAACTTTGATGTTGAATGCCAACCGATAGGTATAGCAACTACCCTAAGACCTGACCTGCTAATAAGATCGGATAGAAATTCCAATACCCACATCTTAGACATTAAGGTGCCATACGAGTCTAAGGACAACTTCAACAGGGCTCGCTCTGATAACTTTAACAAATATAAAAACCTAGCTATAGAAATTGGCCACCTACATAAATGCAAACCTACCCTATCTGTACTTGTTATAGGAGCTCTAGGAACGAGGAACAAACTAAATGACTCTATCCTAAGAAAAGTAGGCCTTTCCAAACCCGGAACCAAAGCCCTTGCAAAGATAGCATGCACTGCTGCCATACAGAGTAGTTACCATATACACCTACAAATCATATTATTGTATTATTACTACTAGTCTTATTATTAGTATAGGTAGTTTACACTATAAAAATTGAAAATTTTATTGAAAATTGATTCCCAGATATTGGATTAATAAACATATATTTATTAAATTAGACAAATTATATTTTTTTATAATGGCGTCTCTTATTCTATCAATGTTCCGAATATCCAGAAAATTTGATGTACAGGATACTTTGACCCCTCCAAATTTGATTGATCCAGTTTATTCTCGTCGAGAATATTACAAATTGTATGATTATGATTTAATGGGAAAACCAAATAATAAAATTGCTGATTTATATAAAGACCCTATAAGAGTTGTATCTGAAAAAATAGAAAAATATAGGGCTATTGTTCTCTTTATTGGTATTTTTTTTATTTTTTTATGTTTATTTTTAGGAAAATTGATTGATGGAGTTAAAACATTTATAAAAACCCTTATTCTGATTATTATGACAATTATGAAGATCAGTAAAAGCTTGGCTGTTAAAAAAGATATTTCTTATGATTATTATTCTGCAATTTATAAATATTATGGAATTAAGCCTCCTGGGCCGGTAATATTTGAAAGAGTGCGTTATGTAATTGAAACAGCTGCAAAAGTGCCATTGGCAGTGAAATTGAAATATTTGGATGAAGAGGATTTTGAAGATTCAGATTCAGATAATTCTGACTAGTTTATGCGTGTCGACCTTTGATGTTTTAATTGTATATCTTATTATTTCTAATTGTGACTTGAAACATTTGGACGCTTTTTTCAAATTATTAAAAATGATTAAAAAATGTGACTAAGCTTTTGATTTCATTTTATAAGAAACTTTTACTGTTTATTCCAAAGTAGTAAAGTATCAAAGTTCTAAAAAATATATCTTGGTAATATCTTAAATATTTTGATGGGATAGCTTGGGTGTAGATGTAATACAATGTAACACGAAATACACCATCAATGGATACAGAGTTTCTCAACCGACATGTGGTGAAATATTTCTCAAAATTAAAACAAAAAAAATTATTCAATCGAAAAACAGAAATAACATTCTAATCATTGACAACGAAATGTGAGTAAAGGAAAACATATTCCAATCATTATGCGATGACTATCGTACGCAAAATTTTTATTAAAAAAAATGTCTGTCATTTTCTAAGAAATTTTAATTTAATTTTTTTATAATTTTTAAAGTATTACGTATGCAGAAGGTCGAATAAATATATAGGAAAATCAATAATCTTGAACTATCGCATCACAATTTCACCTGGGGGTTGATTTTTATTACTTCCGGAATATCACTTAACACTTGCCCCCGCAACCTCGAGTATACTTGTGATCCTGAATACATATTATATATGTAGCATATATGAATACTAAGGAATAGCTTGCATACATATGAAACTCATAAATTATCTAATCAAAGGAAATAAAAGAATAAAAGTTATCGAAATAATCAATTTATTATATAATTAATTTTAATATTTTGTTGGGCTAGAACTGATTTCTAGACCCAAACTTATAATTGTGACTGAAACGTGTAGGTACACAACATGCAAAAAGCAAGAAGTATAGTTAAATATTAAAAAAAACAAATAAACAATATCAATTAAAGGAAAAAACAACAGAAACCTAAACACAGAAATTAAATAAAATTATCCAAAAGCAAGAAGTGATGCAAAAATAGAACTCAAAAACAACCAAATAAACACAGATAAACATAAAACAGACTCGAACAACTTAAAAGACGATAAAAACCGAAAAAATTCCAGAAAAACCCAGAACATTCCATTAAAATGGCGATGACCATCACAAAAGCCAGCCAGAACAATAAAAGTTAGAGAAAATAAATAAATTAGTATTAAAAATAATAAATCTTAAAAAGAAATTCACAAAACATCACTTAGAATAAAAATAAAATTAAAAATTAACATGGAATGTTCTGGAACCGTTCCAAATCCATCATGGACGGCAAATTAACGAAAAATAATTAAAAAAAATAAAAATATAAAAATAAAAACAAAAATTATGGCACAAAAATTGCCATTAAAAATAGCAAAATCGTAAAATAGAAAATTCTGGAATAAAAAGAATTCGAGTTTGTTTTACTGTATCAATACATACACGTGTACAAAATAGGTATATATACCGACACGTTTCGGGCATAATTTAGTCATTTATGCCAAAATTTTTTGTTGACCAGATTTTGAAGGAAACTGATAGTAGGTATTTTTTTTTGATTGCATTGTTTTTATGTTAACCATGTTTGTAATTATTTTAATGAACACCATTCTATAATTAAATTATTCTTACTAAATTCGTTGTTATTTAGATAAATATGACTGATCAGCGGCGTCACTGTGCGTCGCTATTCCGTCCTGCATTCGGGAATATCGAATAAAAATTTTTTATGCAATCTGCCAACATGCATTATTCGTACTATATTGATCGATACTATACGATTTTTTTTGTTCGGGTCCTTCGGAGGTCGAACTACTTCATGGTCCTGCCATGGAGTTAGGTCGAGGAAAACCTCCGTCTGACTCTTTGTATTTATGTAAGGTCGACCGTAAATGGTTGACTCAACACTCAACACTAAGGTTTGTGGAAGTGGTCACAGTGGGGCCATGGAAGCAATATTCTTCCCGACTTTGTACGTAATACAAATTTAAAATCAACATTAAAAATCAATGTCAAATATCTCTACAATAAGGTCTTAATCTGAGTAGAACTCATACCTAACCTTACACAATTCTGCAATCACCTTAATGAAGTCGGTTGATCAATAATAGCCATTCCAGTTGTACTCAGACATATGCCGAATCCGATTTTGGTAATAGAAATTTGTAGTAACTCAAGTAATAGAAATGATAAAGTGTCCGGCATATGTGTGGGTATAACCTCATCCAGTTGGGACTTCGAGATTAATCACTATGCGAATAAATTCAATCTACCTATAGATATCACAAAATCTAACTGATTAAATTACAGATCTATTAATTCAAGCGCCCATCTTAAATATTTATAAAGATATAAATACTTATTATAAAATTTACTAATTATAATCAAAATGCAAGTTATAGATAATTATGAGATTTTAGATATAAATTATATCGACCCTGAAAATATAAATTGATAATGGAGAAGTCTTGATAATAAGTTTTAGATTGGGATAGTAGTAAATAAATTGTAGCATAAGGATCAATTAACTTAAAACTAGTTATGTATAGACTGTAGACTCGTCAATATTCTGAAATTATACCCTAATAGTACCAAGAAATCTGCAAATAAGTTTAGAAGACAATGTTGATCCAAAGGGGTGCTCATAAAGAAGTATACGAGTCGACTATAAAATTATAAACCCTGAATTATGAAATGACGAGTGGTGAAGTAATAAAATGATAAATTATAGAACCTAGAATTACTATTTATAAAGCATAAAATTACGGATTATAAAATATAAATTTATAGATTACAAACTACGAAATTGTAAATAGAAAACGTAAAATTTCAAAGTACAAATTCATAAATTGAAAAACATAAAACTATAAAAGATAAAATTAGAAATTATAGAATATAAACTTATAAATTGAAAAAAAAATTAAAAACTATAAATCATAAAATGAAAAATTGGCAAATATAAAATATAAATTTATAAACTACAAAATATAAAATTATAAATGGTAAAGCAAAATTACAAATTATAAAATATAAAGTTATAAATTATAATTAGTTATATATAAAATATTTAGGAATATAAATTATAAATAATTATAAGTTCTAACTATAAGAGTAGGGAATACGAATAATTGAGGTAAAGTCGTATTATAAAATATAATTTGTACCTAGGTATAACTACAAAGTGTTGGGCTAGAACTGATTTCTAGACCCAAAGTTGGGAATGGGACGAAATGTGTCAGTACACAACACGCATACCCAGCATTAAGTTTACTTAAATAAAAATATATAAAACACCAAGTAAACAATGATAATAGAGAGATAATATACCCAAAAATAAAACATCTGAATTAAAAATAAAATAAAACACGAGCAAGAAGTATTACACGAAAACTTACTCAAATATAACCGAAAGACATAAAACAACAAAAAACAAATTCGAATAAAGGCGATTAGTAAAAATTAAAAAAGAAAATTAAAGAAAATCTTCATAAAATCTTACGTAAAGAAAATTATATCGATATTTTGAATAAAAATCCAGAACAATTCATAAAAATGGCGAAATCCATCATGACGGCCAAACGACCCAATAAAATTTATAAAAAATAAATATTTTAGTTTAAAAAATAAATATTTTAGAAAAGAAATCATAAAAAACAATTTAAAAATAAGAAATAGATTAAATTTAGCATGGACTGTTCTGGAAATGCTGAAATCTATCATGGAGGCAAATTTAATAAAAAATAATTCGAAAATAAAATTTCAAAAATAAAAACAAAAATTCTTACTGAAAAATCGCCATCAAAATCGATAAAATTTAAAAATCGAATGTTCGAGAATTAAAATAATCTGAATTTGTTTTACTGCATCAATGCACGCATGTATACTTACACGTCAAACAGAGGCTATATAAACTAACACATTTCGTCACTTTTTAAGCAAGGAAAAATGCAAATGAATATTTTTACTCTTATGCCAAATTTTTGGTTTTGATTTTTCTGAGATTGTAGGTAAGGACGATTTCATTGTGAATTATAAATTATTATTATTGAAACCTTGTTTTCATTATTTCTTTTTAACTATAGAAATGTAGGTTTGAGTGAGATCGTCGGTTATCATTGATTTTGAAGCGAGATCCCAGCCAACCCTGCACCTATGCACTTTATCATCGATGAGTAAACAGCCTACAATGATTGCAGGCCACTGCCTGGCACGCACTTATCAATATTATTGTTTTTTTTTGTTTGTTCAGGTCATTCGAAGGTCGCACCACTTCATGGTTCTGCCATGGAGTTAAGTCGATGAAATCCTCCGTCTGACTCTACCTATTTATTATAGGTCAGCCGTAAAGGGTTGACTTACCACACAACAGTAAGGTTTGTCGTAGTGGTCACAGTGGGGCCGCGAAAGCAAACACTCTTCCCGACTTTCAATACATGAATAACTTACATAGTTAAAATCTACATCCAAAATCATCACAATACAATACACTAAGGTTAATAAACCGAGTAGATCTCAGACCTAAATTAATCACAACTCTACAATTCACAATTAATGTAGACGGTTAAATATCATCAAGAACCAACTCTACCTATACGTTTGTCGAATCTAGATTTATGAATGTCTTAAATAAATTTTCTAGTAATAGTGTAAAGTAAAGATTTTTTAAAAAAGGATTGATTTAGTAGTGATAGTATTCATAAAGGTGTTCAAGATGCGTATCAGCAAGACTTGGATTTTAAATTGAATAGACTCTAAACTAACTATAAAAATACAAATCGTAAACCCATAAAAGTATAAACTATCCTCTCAATTTCATAAAAATATGAATTATACTTATAGATTTAATTTCTTCAAAATATAAATTATGATTAGTTATAAAAGTATAAATTATAAATTTAATTTCCTAAGAATATAAATTACAAATTTATATTGACTGAAAAATTATAAATCATAACCCTAAGTTAATTACAAAAGTATAAATTATAATCCTAATTTCATAAAAATATAAATTATAATTAGTTATAAAAGTATAAATTATAAATTTAATTTCCTAAGAATATAAATTACAAATTTACATTGACTATAAATTATAAATTATAACTCTAAGTTGATTGTAAAAGTATAAACTATAATCTTAATTTCTTCAAAATATAAATCATGATCTTAAAAGTATAAATTATAAAATTATATTAGCCTTAGAACATAAACTATAAATTTAACTTAACCTCATAAAAATATAAATTATAAACTTAAAAGTATAAATTATAAAGTTATATTAGTTTTAAAAATATAAATTATAAACTTAACTTCATCAAAATATAAATTATAAAATTATATTAGCTTTAAAATATAAACCATAAATTTAACTTCATAAAAATATAAATTATAAACTTAACAATATAAATTATAAAATTATATTAACTTTAGAAATATAAACTATAAATTGAACTTCACCAAATATAAATTATAAACTTAAAAGTATAAATTATAAAATTATATTAAACTTATATTATAATCTTAATTTGGTCATAAAAGTATAAAATATAAACTACGTTAGTGATAAAAATATAATCTATAATAAGTTGTAAATATTTTCTAAATACCCCCCCAAGTTACGTAATCGTTGAAACAAATATCCAAATTCATAATCTAACTTATATATGTATATTTGAAACTTATAAAAGTATAACTTACCTTTTTCATAAGTACCCCCCTCAAACTATACATTAGTCGATAACAATATATATAGCAATAAATTAACTTATATATGTGCAGTTATCAAACTTAATAATTCCTCAGATCACCTAACCATTAATTATTGTCTAAATACATTAATACATTATCTTTACGATATAAATTTGGAAAATTTTGATAAATGACCCCCCTTAATTCATATAACCATTAACCACTACCTGATACACTAATTTAGACTATTTAATATATATTCTTAACTTAGATTACCTTTAAAATTATAGTTGAAAAATTTTCATCAAAGACCCCCCACAAACCATATAGTCATCAACTACCACCTAAATATACTAAATTAACTTATCTTAATATATATTTAACTTATATTATATTTAAAAATATAAATTGTAAATTTTTATGAATGACCCCCCTCAAAATCATACAGTCATTACCCATTACCTAAGCATACTAAATTAACTTATCTTAATATATATTTAACTTATATTGTATTTAAAAATATAAATTGTAAATTTTTATGAATGACCCCCCTCAAAATCATACAGTCATTACCCATTACCTAAGCATACTAAATTGACTTATTTTTAATATATATTTAACTTACATTATAATAAAAAATATAAGTTGTAAAATTTCATGAATGACCCCCCCCCTCAAAATTATACAGTCATTACCCATTACCTAAGCATTTTAAATTAACTTATCTTAATATATATTTAACTTATATTATATTTTAAAATATAAATTGAAAATTTTCATAAATGACCCCCCTTCAAATCATGTAGCCATTAACTATTCCTTAGGTATACTGAATTATATCATCTTCGTATAGAGTTAAATTATATTTCAAACCAAACCAAAAAAAAAAAAAAATTCCATAATTTTTCGTAAATGATACCCCCTTATGTGGGAATCTTGTAAAAATATAAACTTACATTTATTATTATTATTAACATTATTATTACTATCGTTATTAATATTATTATTATTATTATTATTATTATTATTATTATTATTATTATTATTATTATTATTATTATTATTAGTATTATTACCATTAACATTACCACTCTTATTATTATTATTACTATTATCATTACTATTATTATTATATTATTAAAATAATTATCTTTATTTCATAAAAATAAAATTATAAAACCAATTATTGATTTTGGGATTCCCCTATCTCTAAATTTAGTCTCAATGGCCCTATCTTCCAATAAAATTACGGAAAATCACAAAATCTATTTTTAGTAACACCCCCCCCTGAAAACGACATCAATATTATTAATTTAAATTATATCCATATATGTATATATGTGTGGGTGTATATGTATGTATATGTGGATGTGTGTATGTACATACAGATTTATAAAACAACCTTATAAAAATACGATAACCTTCCCCCTCAAGACCCCTGTTATGTGATGGTCACAACCCCTTTAAGGTGATGGAACGAGGATAGAGTAGTTTACTGAAGTAATTTAGTAGAATCATTTATTGATTTATTAGAATTATTGGATTTATTTTTAACTAAATCAAAAGAGACTAAATTTATTTTTAACTAGATCAAAAAAGGGAAAAACAAAATCAAAGACTAAGTTTATTGATTTCGATCGTCAAATTTATTCACAAAATTGTTTCTTTGAATCATAGTTATGCCAAGGTCCTTCGAGCACGGTTGATGGACCATCCCAATGAAATACATTTCCTGGAGTTGGAAGACTTCTGGGTAATTCCTTATTTTCTGCTTCGTTCCTTTTGGTTCAATGACTTGCATATTGATTTGACGTAATAATGTTGGATGGCCAACTATATTCCTTGCATCTCTTTTTGAGTAGTCATTGTCAGATAATTCCGCCAGGAAGATTAGTTGGTGGAACTGACCTTGGGGCAATCAAACCTTCGTATCTCATTGAATTATTATCAACTCGATTGCTAAGGAAATTAATGAAGTTAATTAATTAAATTAAGGAAGTTAATTACAATTTTCTCATTGGTGTTGTCAAACGATCTTTGCTCATTCGAGATGTCATAATACATTATTGATCAATAGTAATTGTTTCGGAGATTCGGCCGACTGCTGATATTCCTGAAATATTATTAAATTTTAGGATATAAATGCTTAACATTTTAATTTATTTACATTATTATATCAAAATTAACTAAAATTATATATTTATTCGAAATTTGTTATTTAACATTAATTATAATTACTATAATAAAACAACGAAAATTTAAATAATGTTAAATAACTTTAACAAAACAAAAAGTAATAATGAAATCAAAATTCCATTACTTTATTTAAATTATTAGTTACCAACTTTTTCTAGTATTTTAACATAATGAATTCAAGGATATTAGGAAGTTAATTTGGTCATTTGAAGAATATTATAAATTAAAAATTTAAGTAAATTAAAATTATTTACTCTTCATAAGAACTGGTATGATTTTAATGAATTTAACTTCATATATTAATATTACCCATAATTTACAAGTGATATTTGGATTATGTTAAAATAGGTTTTAAGTTAACTTAACTAAATTGAAATTTTCTTTTGATCAGGTTATCGTGGGGAATGCATGTTATCTTTATCATTTCTATTGTTTCAGTTTATTAAGTTGTTTTTTTTTATTTTCTAATTAAATTCATTAGTCTCAAAAATTTCTTAAGGTTTGTTTAATAAACTATGGTTATGTTTCACTTAATTTATATTCAAACATTTTAGATGTGGTGTTGTATGAACAGGCTTTAGTAGAGTAATGTATGATTCCTGATGACTTATGATCGTTTGAGGATAGAAAGTTTGTATAGGCATAGTTGAGGAAGTGATTATAATAAGGGATCTGCGTAAATCGGACATACATCTTCTAACGATAGTCCGTGAACCCATTAGAGTGCTCGACAATTACAGTGCAAGTAGTGCGCTCACTTTTTGCGAGTACTCACCCTCTTGATACAGTACCAACGTTGATCGCTCAACGGGTATCAAGCGGTAAACAATGTTGTATCTTGGGTTACGCTGGTAACAGCACTAAAGAGCAAAATATTTGATCATCAGTAACCCACCAAAAGTATAAATGTAGAAATGAATTATAATTAGCTATAACCAAAATTTGACCATGAGGATATAAAGTACAAGTAGCTACCATGGCTTACATCGAAGCATTCGACGTTAAAATTAGAAATGTAAATTAGTTTTGTTAAAATTATCAAGTATGAATTGAAAGTGATTATATTTCCAGTTATCATTCTAAATCGTCACCATTATTATTATTAATATCAGTATCATCTATTCTTATTATTATTATTATTATCACTATCAATATTATAATTGATATTATCCTTATTATCATTATGATTATTATTGTTATTATTATCATTATTACCATTAATGTTATCATTAAAGGTTACTATTATTATTATTATTATTATTACTATCATTATTATTATTATTTATTATTATCATCATTACTACCAGTAATATTACTATTAATATTGCTATTATTATTATTATTATTATTATTATTATTATTATTATTATTATTATTATTATTAATATTATTATTATTATTATTACCATTATTATTATTATTATCATTATTACTATTATTATTATTATTATCGTTATTATCATCGCTAATACTATCATTGTCCCTATTCATAAGTTGTAGTTCACAAAAATGAAAATCTAAATCAAGTATTGATTTAGGATTTCCCCCCGGGGTTAAATTTGGAATCAACCTTTTTGAACTAATAGGAATGACTGAAATACTAGAAAGTTATTTTTAGCAACACCCCTCCCCCTAGAAAATGTTAACACCATCTAGGTTAGCTGAGGATAGGGGTGGGAGCACCTGATCCAACATAAAAACTACCCCTTTAAATCCTGAATGAATGGCAAATATATAACTTTGTTTATTAGAAGATTAAATTACTCTTAATAAAACATAAGATTTTTCTTTTATTATGAACAACAAATCATATTACCAAGCCACTAAGAATCAAAAATTATGGATCATATGATGATCTCCCAAAACTAGGCATCCATCTCCAACCAGGAAAAGTTATCATCCAACATTCCTGGAAATCAAAATTTACGGTAAATAAATGAATTACCTCAAATGCATGAAAGTCGACTGTACCACTCATGACGAACACAACCAAGGGAGAAGTAAGCAAACGAGAAGCTAAGCTCGTCACTAACACCTATCACCCCGGCGTGCCCGAATTCAGTAGTAATTCGATAATTCCCAAAAAATGACAAAGAATTGACATAAGAATTTTTAAATTACCAACTAGTGGTAAATAGCTTTTGGTGAATAAAATAATGATTTAAAACAAAGTGATTTTTGGAGAATTATCGCTCGGGGCATAAACTTTCTAGTATTAATACTCAACATTGAAAAAAATTTTTTTTCTTTCATTTGATTAATTAAAAGGATGATAAAATTTTTCTTTCCATTAGTTAGTTAACAGGATACCCAATAAATTAAATCGAAAATTCCCCGTTAAATGTATGTATATTAATTATGATAGCTTTGATGATTAATTATTAAATGTATAGGCATTGATTGGGATAACCTTGGTGATTAATTGTTGAATATATATACATATTAATAACTTTGGTGATTAATGCACTATTTGCGTAAAATGTTGTATATTTTATCGTACTTTAAATTTATAAGTCTCACGGGCTGCACACGGGTCTTAATATTAATATTACAGACATGTCGCAATCTAGCTCTAGCAGTGACGAGGGTACTGACCATCAGACGATCACCCGTCTCCGGACCCGGTACATCTGGCACCATATACATCGGTGGGGCCAGGGAAGGGACCTGGATTGCGCAGCTCGAGTAATCCGGACGGGCCCCGAAGTGGATGCCCCGGCATGGGTGAAGGTGGAGCCGGAGAATAACCGGTTGCAAGAGGCTCGAGACCAAGCGGCCTGGGACGTGGAAGCCGCACAGATTCGACTAAAGAAAATAGAGGCCCAAATCCGAGCCAAGCGAGAAGGAGTGTCCCTGGAGGAACTCGAAGAAGCCGGAGCAACTCCCCGAAAGAGAGGGAGGCCCCGCAAACATCAGTCGTGATTATTGGAGGACAATTAACATAACCTAGTCTATTCCCTTAGTATTAGATATCGTCAAGTGTTTGTGTTTAAATAAAGTATTTTGATTTAGTCTATTTTATTAGTATCATAGTTGAGTATTAGAAACCGTAGAGTGGTTGTTCTTACGTAAAGTATTTCTTCCTTTCTGTTGGTTGCATGAGTCAGTTGGTAGAGGGGGGTTATAAAAATGGCCTAGCGATAAGCGCGAATAACAATATTATTTAATCTCACCAATAACTTATTCTATAAATTTTTGGTATAAACAAAACTAATGAGACTCCTTTTAGTGTACAAGCTAATGGAGAACCTGCGTAAAGATCGAGAGCAGGCTCAGAAACGTGCTGACGAACTCCGAGTCCGAGTGGACAAATTGAAAGGAAGATGCCGGGAGTTCGAGGGGACCTGGTTTAGTCCCGAAGCGATGAAGAAGAAAACTGCCCAGATCCTCCAACTACAAACGCAGGCCGCTCAGGACCAAATGGAGATCCGCGCCCTGAAAATGCAGGTGCGGGCACTCGAGACCGAGCGAAATGAGCAGGTGGTGCAAGAGGCAGTGGCAAGACAAATTCGGCCACTGACCGTTGAACTCGCGGCGATATATCCCCCAGCCGCCGAAAATAAGCCCAAAAGAAAACGGCTTGGGCGAAACATTCGGGAAAAATTGAAGAAGGCCAGGCTGGCCGAGTACGAGCGGCAAGCAAATTCATCGCAAGCGTCTACGACGGGGTTGGCCAACTCTACCAACAAGCCGAGTTGAACTTTTATTCTGGTTTATATATCCTTGTAGTGTGTCGTGTATACTTTGTAGTATTAAAAAGAATATTTTTATTGTTAAAATAATACATATTTCGTAGTACTAAAATAATATCCGATATGTTTTATGATTGCCTGAGAAATGAGGGTTTGTGCGTAAGGTTGGGAAAACAATTTTGATAAGGGACCTAAGAAATCGGACACACACCTTCTATCGGTAGTCCGTGAACCCATGGAGTACTCGACAATTACAGTGCCTCGATGCGCTCACTTTTTGTGAGTACTCAACCCTTGGTACAGTACCAACGTTGATTACTCAACGGGTACCAAGCGGAAAGACAATGTTGCATGTTGGGTTACGCTGGTAACAGCACTTAAACATTCGACCACCAGTAACCCACCAATTTTCTTAACTTGAGAGTATTGTTTATTATATATTGTCCACTTTTTTTCATATATATTTAGTTCGTTTTTAAACGATGGAAAAAGTTCGTTTGACACATGTTGTGCAATGTTTTATTTTGGTTTTGAACATTGCTGAACATAGTTTTCAAGTTGTTTCGCCATATCTTCTTCTTCAACGCTGTTGTTCACAATCACTGCATCGTCGGCAGAATCAGAAACTTCTTACTCTTCTTGAATGCTTGTTAAGTTTATTATATTTCTTGCGAATTTTGATTTTATTAATTTTGTTTTATTTATTTTCCTCGCCATGTTTTATTTTTGTTTTAGTTTATGTTTCAAATGATTTTAATTTTACTTTTTGCATTTTCTATACTTAATGGGTTATCTCAGTTGGCTCTTTACCAAATTAAAATATTAACAGGAAAGTCTATTTGGAATTTTGATTATTTTTCTTTCTAGCCCAACCTTTTTAAAAATTTTTGTTGTACTAAATAAATGCAGAATAAATACTGAGTGAATGACAATATCAACAAGTGTTTACACAAATATAATAATTAATATTTTGTAGGATATCCATCACTATCCAAAACTGTCTGACAATAGAGCGGCATTGAGTTCACAAGGCACTCACAAATGCTAACAGGAATCTCACATCAAATTTCCTTAAGTTTCTCATACAACTGATTCGTATTCTAGAAAAGTTGAGCTCCAAGACAACTTCACATTTCATCCTAAAGATGTTCGATTGGATTAAGGTCCGGAGATTGTGATGGCCATTTCAGGACATCAACCTTTTTCTACACTAGCCACTCTTGTAGACGTTTTGAGAAATGCTTCGGATCATTGTCCTGTTGTAATCTCCATTTATGAGGCATTCTTATCCTGGTACACAAATCTGCCCATGATGCCGGTGATCTGTGTTAGTAGACCCGTTCCAGATCTCGAGAAAGCTCTTCAAACGAGCAAATTGCCATCTCCGTGCTTGACAATTGGTTTTTGGTACAGAGGATTGTACTTTTCTAGATTTGGGCGCCGCTTTTTTCAAGTGAAATTTCACTTGAAAAAGCAGTGCCGAAAATTCGTGAATATCAAAATCATCGATATATTTAGTAATTTATAGTCCAGTTTTTTAATAAATATAATTTATTTTTGTCTTTAAAAAAGAAATGTAAAATCAAAATTTCAGTTATCAATATAAATTGAAAATTGATCTTGTATTTTTACTTTATTAAATTTGTTTATTTTTATCATTATCTTTATAAATTAATTTAACATGGATAAATCTAAAAATGTTTCAAAAGCTAAGAAAGAACCACTTAGACAAGTAAATTGTGTATTTTATATTTGCCCTGTTTATATCATGTAGGTTAAAACTAAAAAAGCTAAATATCAAAATGTAAGATTATAGATAAATTTTAAATTATCATCTATATATTTTATAGGAAAATTTAACTAATGATAAGATTGAAGTTATTAATATTTAATTTGAATTTCCAATATAAAATTTTACAGAAAACTAATAAAACTCAATTATATCCAGGCAGCACTGTTATTTCTGCAAACCCGTTATCTTTTGGTTTGCTACCTGATTGGAACATGAAATTCGTTTCTTGGAATGTTAACGGTCTTCGATCTTGCATTAAAGTATTATATAATTCTGTTTGCGATAAATTTACATGATCCAGGCTCAAGGACTTAAATATATAATGGATGAAAATGCTGACGTAGTTGCTTTACAAGAAACTAAATGTGCTGAATCTGACCTACCAAATGAAGCCAGATTTCTAAATGATTATAAATCATTTTGGTCAAGTGCTGTGAAATCTGGTTATGCTGGTAATCATTTTTTCAAAGTACATTGTTAGGTACTTAAAAATTAACAGGGACTTTTTTTTTATTAAAAATTATTTTTTGAATGCATTCAGAGGAATGAAAGAAAATAAGCTGAAGAATTTTTTAACATCAAAATCACTAGAATTAATATGGGGAAATTAAGAGACCTGCCATTTTTATTTTTAGAACACGATGATTTGAAGTGTGTGTAATATAATTTAAATGGGGATGTGATATATTTGTTTTATTTGCATGTTTAATAATTTGTTTTTTAAAATCTTTTATACTTTAATTCAGGATCTAGTTTATATACCAAAATGGTTCCTATCAATATCAAGTATGGGATTGGAGATAAAGAACATGATGAAGAAGGAAGAACGATTACAGCCGAATATGAAAATTTTTATTTTATTTCAGCTTGTAAATATTGATTTAATTGTAAATTAATATAAAATTGTAGACGTTCCTAATTCCGGAAGAGGTTTAGTTCGATTAAATTACCGCATGAACTCTTGGAATCCTAGTTTTTTAAATTATTTAAAAGAATTAGATAAATCGAAGCCAGTTATTGTTTGTGGTGATTTAAATGTGTCACATAAGGAAATTGGTAAATGGGTTGTTGTGAGTTCCTTCATTTTTCATTATGTTACTAGATTTAGAAAATCCTAAATCCAATTCAAAAACAGCCGGATTTACAGCTGAAGAAAGAAACGGATTCACAAATTTACTGCAATCAGTCGACCTTATTGATACGTTTAGACATATTTATCCTCATCGACCTAGTGCTTATACATTTTGGAGTAACATGAGAGATTCTAGAAATCGCAATATTGGATGGTTAATATATATATATTCTATATTAATATATAAATTTAAATATAGGAGATTGGATTATTTTTTAATATCAAATAGACTTCTTCCAAATTTGTGCAATCAAGAATTGAGGACCAGTATTATTGGAAGCGATCATTGTCCAATTGTTTTGTATATGAAATTTTAGATTAATTAAAAATCAATGCTTAATTGATCCGTAATCTATATGTAATTAATTATTATATAATCCTGTATAAATGTTGAATATATTTTAAATAAAAATGAAGGTTGCTCTTCCTGGTGTTTGATAATTCACTTTTTGAGCATAAGTTAGAATACAGCTTGTTTAAAAAAACCTCATTTTCGGCATGATAAATTTTTTTACATTATAATATTTTATACAAAAATTGCATCTGTAAACAAAAGTGGAAATTGAAGTAATTTACTAAAGGAATGTTGGGCGATTACCAAAAGCATGAGTAAAAAATAAATCAATACATCGAGTTAGCTAAAAATCAAAATATCAATTAATCAGGAAATAGCAAATTTAAATGATGAATAAACTGGTGATATATTCATATAAACACTAATAAATTAATTAAATCGATCAGAAATACAATAAAAAGTTAAATAACAATAAATCCGGCCAAAGTAAAAAATTAAATTTAAAATAAATAATTACAATTTATTTAACCGCGTGAATTTGCCCACAAAAGACACACAAAACATTAGACATAACCCAAACAAGACTCATTTTATTAGATTTAGAATGTAATTTTTCATTTGTTCAAATTAAGGCAACGGTTTTGTCCAACCGTTCTCAGGTATTCCTAAGATGGTGAGAGCTGAATTCTAATTTATCGACAGCTTCGCTCTAAGGCGGTCGGTTAAGGATGAGGGATACCTAAATTTTACCCGATCGCTTCCTACCAGAATTTGGTAACAACAGTAGATGGATTGTCCACCGCTGTCTCAGTACCCCCATAAAATTCCTAGTATTTTTATGAAGGTTTAGAAAGATTTTCATGGTTATTATTTTTCAAGCTATTTTCACTAAATTTTTTCAGAGTTTCGTAGGTCAAATCCACTCTAAAAACAGGCCACTGCTAGATCAATGTAGGTCAAATAAACAGTCTGGTGAGTTACGGGTAATCCACATTTTTACCCTTTTATACTATTTCCAGCATAACCCAGAATACAAGAAAGCTGTACCGCTCGATACACGTTAAGTTATCAACGTTGGAACTGTACTGAATGGTGAGTAACAGCGAAAAGTTAACGAACTTTTGTACATTATAGTCAGCAAGAACTCAAGCGGGATAGCGAACTGACATTAGAAGGCCAGTGTCCGATTTTCATTTAGGTCCTTCGTTGAGTGGTAAGTATCAGCTGAAATTGTCTCTTCCGAACCCGGCATTTAGTACATTTCCCAACGGATCACCTCATATTCCTCCGAAACATTTCTTTTTATCTGATTCTCAGTACAACCCAACGGTAGTTCAACAACCACAACTCCATATATTAGTTCTAACTACGTTGCATACTTTCAACAATTTCGAAAGGAGTATATGAATGTAGTAATTTTGAAAATAAAATCATTTGGCGTTTCAATTCCAAGTTAACATGTCTTAGTAATGCAAAGTTTAATAACACAGAATACCTTCAATATATAAGTTAAATATAAATTTGTACTTTTTATTTTAACCTAACAAGATAGTCACCGCAAGACTTATCGAATAGATATAAGTTTATTTTCATAAAATCATTTATTTCGCATATCATTTGGCAGAACATATATTTTTTATTAATTCTATAATTAAAGTTTGTTTAAATAAAATTTAGAATTTCGCAATGGATTCAAGTTTCTTATCTTGGCTATAATAATTTTAAATAAAAATTAATTTTTTTCAGATAAAATTATTCATAATAGGCAAGAGGGTGCACTATCACTTAATTTAAAAGATAAAATATCTAAACTTAATGACGTGGAAAAGAATATTATTGAAGCTCTAAACAATTCTGGAAAAGTATTAGAAGAGTTATCTAAAGATAAATTAGTTATGAAACAATGTGAGCCTGTTATTCAAGGTTTTTCAAAATCTATTCGAGAAATTGATCAAGAGATTCAAAATCATTTAAATTATATTAATAGAATTTCCATGGGCTATCCTCATGATGGCAGTATATATGGCAGCAAAATCGAATTGGAAAATAAGAAAAATCAACTATATAAAATTCAAACATTGTTAGAGAATATGACAAATAAATAAATGGAATTATTTTAAAGTTGTTATTTGATTTTTTCATGCAATTTCAGCAGGCTAATGATTTTTGTAAATGTTTTTATATTAGTTGAGTACTTTTATTCTAAATTGAAAATTTTTTATGCTTGTTTGTCTCTACAATTTGTGATATTTTGATAATTTAATAATTTGTGTCTATTCTTTACAAGTTTTATTTTGGTACAGTAGTGGTAAACCATTCACATCGCAATATTTTTAAAATTAAACTTGCCAATTAAATTAGGATATTTTTCTAATTTACAAAATTGGAGATTTTTATTCGAATTTCACTGATTGTTTAATTCATAAAATTTAATAACTACATAAAAATAAAAACTCAGAACTAGGTTCGCGAGTAGACTGGCCTACTTTACTTCAATTGCATGTTATTCGAATTATTTCGACTTATTCGAATTATTTGATAAATATTTGTAATTTTTTTCGCAGAAAGATTCACTTCTAAACTTTTTTCTAAAATCTCCAAAATATGTGGTGATGAGATTAGCCGGGAGGACGTCTGGAACTGTTGATATTCGTATCGATAGGGCACAGATCGTCCTGCTGGATGATTTCTCACTGGAAGCCGAGAATAACAATTTATGGTGGGTAATGACCATGCGAAATTTTGAAAGACGTGATCGGTTTTCCAGCTCAGCAATGAAATCCATTTGAATCCTTTGCAACTGAAGAGGGATAGTCGACACGTTGTAGGGTACTTGGTTTGCCGCAACGTTAATGAAAGAAGCAAACATGAAGATCCTGAGGGTTGAGGACTGCCGCGATAGCTTGCTCGAAGAGAGCGGAAGCCAATGGCATACCATCAAAGCCCAATCTACGGCCCTCCACCGCATTTATTCCGACGCGGAATTGAGGACAAGAGTTAATGAATATCCTATCTTGGACAAAGGGAACATATTCCCCCTTCATCACCAACCGGATCACCCGGATACACTTCTCCAATCTCAATGCACCTCTCATGGCCCCGTAACACCGTCCCCAATCACACCTGATGTCACGATTACGGGAATCAGCATGCCTAAAACATCTGTAGCAGGTGCCACAAATATTTCCATCGCTCAAGGGATTGTTCCGACCGAGCAACCAAAAACGAAGAGGAAGAAGCTATTAACCCGAGCCGAGAAAGCTAAAAAACGGCGGGAAGAAATGGCGAAAAAAACAAGCCATAGGAGAGCCGGCCCCAATTTCTCATATGGTCTCTTCATCCAAACCTGTTCCAGCCAACAACCCTCCGCAAATCCCCGACCCCGTTCTAGAAACAGACATCGCCGCAATGTTGAGAGAAGGCGACATCTAAACAAAAGAACGACGAATGAAGAAACCTGGCTCACTGATTCAAAACTGTTATGATGAAAAAGTTCTTTAAATCTTTTCGATTTTGACTTCTTTTCGGTGCATAATTGTTTCGATATTTTGTTGATGTTTTTTAAAATTGTGATGAGTAAAATAAATGTATGAATACGAACTGTTCTTTCATCAATATCCCAAAGTTTGATTGTTATTCCTAAAAGACTGTGTTGAACGAACTAGTCAAGGTTGAATGACCTCACTTGGACCAGAGGCAAGTATGTTCGATGTAAGTCCTTCTAACGGCATTCAGGAATGCTGTGGGGAGTAGTCCTAACACAGGGGTTCAGCCTAAATTAATTGCAGCGTTATCCCTAGATACACTACATCTGAATGGCACACCCCCAGACGCCCAACACTAGTAAACTGGAATTTATGTTTCCTGTGTTGTTTTGGTTTTTGTGATGCTTTAATACATTCGCAATTTCTTTTTAGTTTAATTATTTGTTTTATTTCTTTTTACTTTATTATGATTGTTTGTTATTTGCTTAATTACTTTGTTGATTGATTGAAAAAAATTTTAAATCTAAATTAAATAACATTTCTAATACATTCTAATATAATATTATACATTATACAATTTTTCCATTCATTTTAATACTCCATTTTCATTTCTAATCATCACATCAAATTTGGCTTCAATATCATATTTATTTTTTGCCTCTCAACACTGATAATTTGAGCCGATTTCGTATTATCTATTTCTCGCATAACTTGTCTATTCAGTCCAAGTTTGTGTTGGTTCCCAGGGGTTGCCTTGGAGACAAAATAAACCTAGCAAATTACTTGTGGTTCTTTCCAGGCGCCTCATGACTATTACTACTGTTGGGCTAAAACTGACAGAATGCGTCGGCACATAACATGTATACCCAGCATTAAGTATACTCAAATAAGCACCAAGTAAACAAAATTAACAGAAAATACTGTACATAAAATCAAAATACCAATATTAAAAGAAAAATCAAACATAAGCTAGAAGTATTGCATGAAACCTACTCAAACACAACCGAAACACAACAACAATAAACTTATTCGAATTAAAGCGATAAAGCAAAATAAGAACGGAAATCAGAGATATTTCCATAAAATTTTGAAAAATTAAGAGCGGGGGTCAAGTGAGAATTCCGCTGAATGAACATTATAAAATTGATAAAATTGACAGCAAATAAGGTAACCACCGCTTCATGGATCTACCAAGAAAGAAAATATTTTAGTTTAATATAATTCCTTAATTCTCATAGCATGTTTCAAGAGATTAGATAATAAGCCTTTGTAAATTGTTTTATTTTAAAGATCTTTTACTTCTTTTTATCAGACTTTGCATTTTTAAGTTTGTTATTTTTAATTAAAGTTTTATTATTTCACTATCTATACTTCTCAATTGTATTTCAGTTTATCCCTCTAGGTATCCGAAAATCATATTTGGCGCTAAGATATGATATTTGGTCTTATAAAGGGCTCCATATTTCAAGTGGCCTAGGGCCTTTTCAGATCTAAATCCGGCACTGGGTACACAGATGGTATAAAAACAATAGTCATGAAGGCGTTTAGGAAGGAAACGTTTCGAAATTCATAAATACCCTTACTACATTTAAATATGGCACATCCCTAAGTGCCAACAATATATTTTACAATATATTTTACTTTATGACAATAATTCAAATATTAACGATTTTCAATTTTGTTTAAATAATGATTCGCAAAGAACTTAAAGATGTTGAAGTTAAAAAACTAAATAAGAATATTTTTATGTATGGTTTAAAAAGATTATCCCCAGTCATTTTGGTTTATACTGGTATTATAATCTATATGACTATGTAAATTTTTAATACATTTGTTACATTCTTAAATTTTTGTTTAGGAATTGTAAAATTAATTTAAAATTTCCGAATGATGAATCTGCTGAGTTTCATAAAGCGTTTTATGACACATATGAATATATTATGAAGAAAGATATTTACGATAGGCCAAAAAATGCTTAAATTATGAATATATAATTGTAGTATATTCAGTTTTTTATATGCGATGATAGTTAACGAACACATTTATCTGTTTCAAATGTACAATTAGTTTATAATTTGAACTTAGATCCTTGTAATAGTCCAAATAAATATAACCAGTGTTGACGCTAATCTCTAAAAGCATTGTTTTTCAAAATATTGTCCTTTCAAAGTTAATTATTGATATGTTGAAAATGAATTCATGCTTAATAGAATGATTATAATCTAGTATTTATAATCGCTTGAAATTTTCTTCGTCGTTATATCTTTAATCCAATAACGTTTCAACCTAGTCATTACAGTTGATGCGTCTTTGTTCTGGATTAAAATTAATCTGTCATTCAATAGTCCTTTGAATTAAATTTTAAATTAATTTTTACTGCGGATGATGAGTATCGTAGCAGTGTTCATAGTAAAATTATAGTTTACATTACCTACTAACAGCTTTGTCAGTAAAGCATCTAAACCTATTTTGTTACAGAAGCTAACAACTATAATGAAAAATGATATATTTCTCTTGAATAATTTTTACCAAGTCGGAATATATTTCCTAGAAATTCAACGGTGTCATACTCCAATTCAAGCTTACACATTTTCATAAGGAACCATTCAAAGATCAAAATATGCACATGGGAATTAATTTATACCTAATTTAAAATATACTTAACATTTCATTTTCAATCCTATGTGAGAAATGAAAGCAAATCTACCAGTGATCTCGGATAACCATCTAGAAATGAATCAAATAATCTATAACTATTCTTGTAAATCTGAAAGAACGACAAAGACTACCAGCTGCATTGTCAGTAAGTAGATAGTAACCCCCCCCCCCCACACACACACACAGAGTAATTTTTTCTCCATTACTTCAGAGGGTTACGGAGTATATTTTTTTTCAAATTCAAACTAAAGTCAGAACTCTCGCTAAAAAAATCCAGTGCTGCAGAGGGGTAATGGGAGTCACACTACAGTCAAGGGGCACCTTTAAACTTTCGTTAAAAAGTCAGTCATTTTTTGTGCTTGAATTTTTGGTTAGATATTTAGAAAATTCGTTGACTTGTGAGAAATTAAAGTAAAATAAAGTAATCCAAAATATGTAATAGATTTTAAATTTATGTATGATATTTTGAAGAATCGCTGGTCACTGATACATTAAGGTAAAAATTAAAGTAATAACGTAAAATTTATGGTATGATATAAGAAAATATAGTGATAATTTAGAAAGAAGTAAATTAAAGTAAACTAGGGGAATTTTTTTAAAATTAAGTGATAATGTGAAATAAGTAAAGTAATAATTTAAAATTTATGGTAAGAAATTTGGAAAACTAATAGCCACTGAGAATTTTTAAAAAGTAAAGAAATTTTAAATGTGGTGAGTCGCAGGTAATCCAAATTTTACCCGTTCGTGTCGTTCCCGACGCAACTCAAGATGTAATGACTTTTTAAACCATCCGATACCCGTTAAGTGGATTAACGTTGGTAATGTGTCGTATGAGTAAATACTCGTATTGGGAGCTTAGGGGTGTGTCTGGTATTTTCAGTGGTTAGGGGTAGCAGGTGATGTTCGAGCGGGCTCCTTCCTAAACGACCAAAGATGATTGCTATCGTTTGACCACCTATGTACTAATGGCAACGCCATGTTGGTGCTGTACATAAGAGCGGAAAATCCACAAGCAGGTGAGCTTCTGTGTTAGAACTACTCCTCGTGGCTTTTGCCCTATGGGTTCGGGAATGCCGATAGAAGGCTTTACATCCACATCAACAATATATATCACTACATTTAAAACCTACGGTCCAGAAAGGTTGATTACCTTTTATGTCACATTCAGGTTTATCTCCTCATTCTACCCTACTTTCAACTCATCAAAGACATGACTCAAGACTATACTTGATACTTTTATTAGATAAATATTTATACATCGCACAGAACATTTACTTGACATCCATAACAGATAAAAAAAGAAAACAAATCACACATAAGATCAAGATAACAGATAATCAGAGCTATTGATACCCATCGTCGCCCCGTAAAGGGTTACTCTAACATACGATTAGGATAAGAGGTGAATCACGACTCGTACATTTTCCTATTCGAATTGTCAAAAAGCAAAACACCTTCGGCATCTCGCAGTAGAGCCTCGACATCCATCTCTAAATTTGGGTCGTTTAAGATTGGTGTGGCCGTAGTTGGTATAATCGGATAACGAGGTGGTTCAACTACGATTGTCACGAAATTAGCATTAGAATTGAACAGCGCGGCCTTGGCAGCTGCGATTTCATCTCGTTTCTTCTTTGTTCGCCCCGCTCGGGTAAGACGTTTCCGTTTTGCGCAAGTTACAATGACTGGCGGAATTGACGAGGTTGCAGGAATCAACGGAAAAGGGGTACTTACCGACATTGATGTTGGAATGATACTTGTGCCGACATACACGACGTCGGGAATGTGCGACGAAGATAGCTCCACTCCATGTCTCGTGCATGACGACTTCTTGGATGTTCCGATATCGTCAGGCCAATGATGGGTTGAGAAAACATTATCCAGGTCGGTGACTGGGTATTCAGTGACCCGTTTCCTCAGTTCTGTTTCAGAATAAATGTGATGAAGGGTATCGAATTTGGCCTTAATGGTAAGACGCAAGCTGCGATTCTCCTCCAGGATACTATATCTAAAGTGTTCTAGCCGGAGAATCTTTCTGTTCGCCTCTTTCATATGTGATGGGGAGAACCACTATTCTTCTAGCAAGTCAATGCGTTTCTTGAGGCCCCCAATCTCCGTGTGTAATTGTCTTATTATAGCATTGTGACAAAAGTAAGAAGTATCATACGAATTTTCGTACTACGAATTCAAGATTTATTACTATCAGATGAATTGGTTGAGTTCATGTTCTTAGACTCATTTTACGACGACCTGGCAAGATACTAAGATACCTCATGATTATACCTAAGGTCTGAGCTATGATGGATTTATGTCGCTACTCGTCTATCATTGCATCTACTTCGCTTGAAATCGAGCGTCAAGTGGTATCATCAAGTTCCTGAAGTTGCGATCGTTTAACGACAGGTATCTAAGAAGTTTTCGATGACGCACTATTAACAAACCCTCTATTTATCATCTTCCTATCGTTTGGATTTGTGGAGTTATGAAAAGAAAATCTGATTTTGGTTAAGCTCATATTATAGTGGATGAATTTATCTTCTCACGCTCGTGTAATCGATCCAATTACTGCCTCGGTTTGTCGCTTTACTAACAATCCCATTCCGTATTCTCTAACTGGTGTTGGGCTAGAACTGATTTCTAGACCCAAAATACTAATTGTGACTGAAACGTGTAGGTACACAGCAAGTAAAAAGCACCAAGTATAGTTAAATATTAAAACCTACACCAAATAAACAATATTAACTAAAGGAGAAAGCAACAAAAACATAAACAAAGAAATTAGATAAAATTATACAAAAGCAAGAAGTGATGCAAAAATCGAACTCAAAAATAACCAAACAAACATAGAATTACCAAAAGCAAACTCGAATAACTTAAAAGACGATAAAAACAGTAAAACATTCCAGAAAAACCCAGAACATTCTATAAAATGGCGATGACCATCACAAAAGTCATCTAGAACAACAAAAGTTAAGAAAAATAAATAAATTAGTATTAAAAATAAAAAATCTCAAAAAGAAATTCATAAAAACATCAGTTAAAATAAAAATTACATTAAAAGTAAAATAGAATGTTCTGGAACCGTTCCAAATCCATCATGGACGTAAAATTAATGAAAAATAATTAAAAAATAAAAATATAAAATTAAAAACAAAAATTATAGCACTAAAATTTCCACTAAAAATATCAAAATCATGAAATAGAAAATTCTGGAATAAAAAGAATTCGAGTTTGTTTTAATGCATCAATACATACACGTGTACAAAATAGGTATATATACTGACACGTTTTAGTCACAATAATCACTTTTATGCCAATATTTTATTGTTGAAAATCTTACGAAAACTTATAGTGAGTAATTTTTCATTGATATGCGTTTTACGTAATTATTTTAATGTTGACATATGTTTCATGTAATCATTTAAATGTAATCTACCTTTAATTAACATATTTAAAGACCTATGATTTTTCTCATTATAATTTTTTTTACGACTGATCAGCGACGTCTTAGTGCGTCGCTATTCAGTCCTGCATTCGATAGTAATGCAGCCTTCTAAAATGAAACATGCAGACATGCACCATATATATATATAAATTTTTTTTTGTTCGGTCATCGGAGGTCGGCCACTTCATGGTTCTACCATGGAGTTGTGTCGATAAAACCCCTCCGCTATGGCTCCATATACTTTATTTATCGGTCGACAGTGATGTTTCGACTCAACACAACAGTAGGGCTTGTCGTAGCGGTCACAGTGGGGCCGTGTAAGCAAGCATTCTTCACGAGTTCGAATGCAGTACACACTTAAAATCAACATTAAAAATCTCATACATTACTTCACACTAAGGTCATAATTGAGTAGATCTCAGACCCAAATTGAACACAGTAATTACAATTCAGTTAATGTAGTCGGTTAAGACCTCTCCACTTATGCGTTTGTCGGACATCGGTAATGAATAAAATTTTTGTAAAGACGTAAGGATTTTTCTCGGATCTAATTATGAGGATGGCCTCTCGGAGTTCGACAAGTGTAAAGGATGGAATAGATTCAATTAAGTATAAACCCTTAGCGAGTGGTATACATCCTTGTCTCAGGATTAAAAATGTAGTAATGCCAATACCCAAATCAATCAAGAGTTAGGGTCATACTATAGAAATTTTCTTTTACTTTCCACTTATGAATCAATATCAATGAAGTATTATTGGTTTGGAAAATGTAATATCATCAATTATAAACTATTATCGATAAAATCTGTTCAATTATAAAATAAAACTTTTCATGTGAATGTCTATTCAACTATAAAGTTACATTAACAACTATAACATAGATATGCGTGATTCTAACTTACTATTCAATTCATCCCTCAGTTAGGAATTACAATCGAGAAACTCGTATAAAATTGTAAATGATTTTATTGATAAATGATAAATCATACTTGAATTTAGGTACTAGGTCTAAACTAAAAGGCTTCCGAAATCGTTTAACTATGAGTATATACGTGTTAGATTATATAGAAAGTATGAATTATAGGTGTACTCTGATATATATTAGTTAAATTATAAAAGGTGGTTATAATTATGTATATAATATAAGTCAAAAATATGCTCTAATCATTAAACCATAAGATAAAGATTAGTTAAATTATACATTATGACTATAGACTGTATATAACATCTAAATCAAAATTATACTAAACTATAAAGTACCTATTGGATAAAATTATAACTACAAGTTATTTATGAAAAAGGAAAAATATATAAATTATAAAATAGAATTATAACTTGTATATAAAGTATAAATTAAAAGTATTCTCTGATCGTGAATTCTAAATTATAGCATAAAGTATAATATACATCTAGTTATGTATGAATTATACGAGTAGGTTATTCGTAAGAAACCAAACTACAACTAGTTATAGATCAAATTCCGATTACCAAAATATAAACTATAATTAATTATATATAAACATTGAGAGTAAAATATAAAGTACAATTCACTATATATGAAACCTATCGGTATGTTATTCCTAAAAAGGTAAATTATGAATAAATTTTAGTTACAAAAATATAAATTATAACTAATTATATAGTTCGATCATAAAGTATAAAGTGTAAATAATTATATAGATTATATAAATATATTGTTCTCAAAAATTTAAATTACAAACGATGTAAATTATAAATCATGATATTATATATACATAAATTATCTAGGCATTCCAAAATATAGTTATAGATGAATATTAGCTACAACAGCAAATGATTACGCTCAATTTCCGATCTTAAAGAAGCTCAATGATAGATAGTCGTATTGTGAGCCATCATATATAAATTACGAATGGTAGAGATCCCTGCAAAGTGGTAATGCATAGCAATCCGAAATACAAACCTGGGAAACGGCAAGTACCCATAAGATGCCGTCAAAATTTGTTCTACCTCTAAATCATGTACTTTAATATAAAGTTATAAATTACAGGTGTTAAGGTTTCAATACCGACTATGTTTTAGATATTTATACCCCTATTGACTGGTAAAATGATCATGGGAGTTAAAATCGGTTGCTAAATTATTTCGCAGACAAAGTAGAGATTGACCTGCAATATTCCAGTGGTGGCCTGTTTTAAAATGACCTGAGACTCTGATCTTCCAAAAATCTTAGCATGATCGCTCCCAGGAATAGGGATTTCCAAAAACCGGTGTCGTTCAAGCATAACCTATGAAATCACATCAATAAGGTGATGACAGAGGATACCCTAAGCTCTTATGGAATCAGCAGTGACGATATAACGTATGAGTGGGATATGTTTTATAAATTAATAGACAACTTACTAAATTCCCATAAAGCAAAATTCCAAAACGCCGACGAGAATTGAGAGCAAGTTAACGTCGAAAACTAAAGAAACTTTCCATAGGAGACAGGTCAGAATCATGACCCATTCTCATGTCAAATCTGAAAGCGCATATACCTGAATTGCTGAAGTTATTATGAAAGTATTAGCAGTATACACCCCTTGAACGACTTCACCGACGAAGGAGCATTGGAACCCAGTTCCACAATAAACCCGTTCGCCAGCGAAATCTTTCTCTAGGGCTAATTATATCAAAATAGCATAAGCTGAATTGTAACAATCCAGATTAAATGTAATTGCAAACAGAATATACGCCACGATGTAAATAATTATGTAATAATGTTAATTCCATAAAACAACCAGATTTCTGTTTTAATTTTTTAATAAAGTAACCAAACTAAAAATTTCGACGATTTGGAAACAACCCCGAGAAAAATATAAATTTTCAGGGTACAATATGTTTTTTTTTGGTTACTTACTGAACGAGTAATAAAATGTTCGTTAGGATGTTTTCTTTCGATGTTTCTAGGTTGAGGCTATAGAGTGAGGATAAGTATCGACTTCCCATTCTTGCTATAAATTTGTCATCTAACTCACGACAAGGCACACTATCATCAGCAGGGGGTAACTATTCGCTCGAATCACGGCTTTACGTCTTAGTAACATGATAAGAAAGATGAAATTTTAAAAGGAAACTATCATTAACCATTCTCATTTAATCACAGAATGTCGCAAGCAAGTGGTCCCGACGAAGCAGATATAGGCAAATGATAACGCGGCTCCGGACCCGGTACATCTGGTACCGGATCCACGATTGGAATCGGGGGTTGGACCTAGATAATTATGGTCCGGTCATTCGGAGTGGCCCAGAGCCCGACGCCCCAGCGTGGGTAAAAGTAGAGCCCACCAACAACGTGTTATGGGAAGCCCGCGATCGAGCGGCCGACGAGGTAGTAGAGGCCCAGAAGCGGCTGAGGAGACTCGAGCTCCAACTCAAAGCCGAAATAATGGGAGTAACTCCTGAAGAGCTGGAGGAGACAGATGCCCCTCCACGAAAACGGGGAAGGCCCCGTAAGAACCCGGCCTAACCTATCAATAGTAACAATTCGGGCGAACTATTTAATCTAATTAGTGATACTATGTGGTGTTTGATTTTTGTTTTGTAACAACTATGACGAACTGTAGCGATTTTTATTATTAAAACTTTTTGGTCGTACGTATTCATAATATAACAAATCATCTTTTAGCCATTATATAGAAGTCTTATTGAGTATGGGGTGTCTCCAGGGACGGGATGACCCCCCCCCCCCCCCTACTCTTCAGTCCTAATTTTATGAAAACACTCAAATTACCTTTATGCACATGGAAACGAGCGACAAAATTTTATTATTGTTCTCCTTCAGTGTACAAGCTACTTGAAAATCTACGAAAAGACCGCGAACAGGCCCAGCAACAATCCGAGGACCTTCGAAGTCGAGTTGAGAAGCTCAAAATCAAGTGCCGAGAACTCGAAGGCACTTGGTTCAGTCCGGCTGAGATGAAGAAACGGACAACGCACATCTCACGGCTCCAGGTTCAGGCGGAGCAAGACCAACTCGAAATCCGAGCGTTAAAGCTACAAGTACGCTCGCTCGAGAGCAAACTGAATGAAAGATTCATCCAGGACGCCCTCCAAGAGCAGATTCGTCCTCTCCAGGTGGAGCTAGCCAAGATATACCCACCTGCCCCGACAAGCAAGCCGAAACGTAAACGGTTAGGGCGGAACACCCGAGAGAAATTGAAAAGGGCCTGGTTGGCCGAGCAGGAGAAAGTGAAAGAGATTGAAGTCAATCCATGATCTTGGGAGACGTTCGAGAGTGCGTGAACAATCTTTGTAATACGGTGGTGGCTTAATAAATGATTCTTGTTATCTAATGAGTATGAGATTGAACTTTGCTGTTGTCTAAAACAAGATGATTGGTAGAAAGGCGTTTGGGGAAACAATCTCGATGAGGGACCGAAACAAATCGGACACGTGCCTTCTATCGGCGTCCGTGAACCCATAGAGTGCTCGACAATTACAGTGCTTGACGCGCTCACTTTTTGCGAGTACTCAACCCCTTGGTACAGTACCAACGTTGATTGCTCAACGGGTACCAAGAGGAAAACAATGTTGTAGTCTGGGTTACGCTGGTAACAGCACTTAAACATTCAACCACCAGTAACCCACCACTGGTTACCATCGGAATTTCATGATGCTCATTGGATTCCCTTTCAAGACCACTACTTTCATCTTCCGTTCTACCCAACGATGTGCCAAATTGTCAAGCCACCCGCACGAGTGCCAACGGTTCACGAACGACCGTTCAATCTGGTCTCACCCATAAAATATGCAAATTGATATGCAAAATGATTCAAAATAAAATATTCATGTGTGGTTATTTCATAGTACGTTTTCTAAAATGATTGTTGCTATTTTTAGATATTATATTTACATAAAGATTTATATTTAAATTAAATGTCAATTCCAAACATTCTTTACTAGGTGAAGAACAGAGAAAACAATTACCGAAAATTTTAATTGATTACATCATTACTCCCAATCGTACAGTTAAAATATTTTAAAATTCATAATACAAATTACAATATAGTAATAATAAAAATTAAAAATTACGTCTTGTCCTTGTACAAAAATCGGTTTCAACGAGTCCAAATGAAAATGAATGAAATGAGTATACTCGAGTCAACTTGATTAATTGAAAATGTTATCGAATCCTGATTGCTAAAATTCACCGTAGAAAATGACATTGAAAAAGTCAACCAAGTTCTTCCAATCAATTCTTCTATCGTTTTTGTCCAATCTGGATCAAGCAGGTGTGTAACTTGTATGTTTCCTAATTTAATTATTATTCTAATGTTTTCTTTTAACTTATTTTGTTTTAATTCTCCTATTTTAATTATTAATTAATTTTTTCTAATTTTTTCGCAAAGCTTATAATCTGTCTAAAGTTGAATTGATAATTAAATTAGTCTCACAAATAGGGGCTAAATTAGTCTGCTTACCAGAATACTTCAACTGCCCATTTGAAAGTGAAGGTCTTATGCAGCAAAGTGAAAATATTCACAATGGAGAAACTTGTCAAATGCAGTCTGAAGTGTCAAAAGAATGCGTCATTTGGATAGCTGGTGAATCCATTCCAGAACTTAGTTCGAATAAAATTAACAATTCCTCAATGGTTTTTAATCCGAATGGCCAGTTAATCGGGACCTTTTCGGAATTGAATTTATTTGATAGCACTAGACCAACTGATCCTTCTTACTTTGTCAAATCTGGAATAGAAGCTATTATAGAAGATGATGTAATAAAGAGATTTTCATCAAATGAAATGGAAGTTTTGATGTTCTTAAGCCGAACTCATTCATATCAACATATAAACTATCAATTGACAATTTTATGGGTGGTTGAAATTTTTACTAGATACGCCATTCTGTTGCCATGCTGATTGCTCACTCTTCTAAAAAGAAATGATTTTGAAGGCTATGGATTTAATTTAGGTTCGGAAGCCAATAAACCAGGTCAATTTATCGGTCATGTCGAAGCGAATTCTCCAGCATTCCAAGCTGGACTGTAAACAAACGATTCTTTTATTAAAGTAAACGGCTACAATGTTCGTGACGAAAACCATCAACAAGTTGTTAGAAGAATTAAAGAAAATCCTTCATCAGCCACTCCGCTGATTATCGATGCAGATGAATACAATTATGGTAGAGCAAACAAGATTGAAATTACGAAAAATGTGAATCGAACTAATTCCCACGAACCATCAATGTTGTTAGATGCAACTGCAGTCATATCCAATCCTTCCAATGACAACAATTCCTCATCAACTAAAAAGGAGCAACCTAGAACAGGGTACTCTAGCGGGTTCGCTGACTCCCGATAGAAGGCCTATGTCCAACTTCCTTTTAGGACCCCTTTGTTTGTCGCCTAATAACAAAAATTAACTCTGCTGAACCTGTTATTTATCAAAATAAATCACTATAATGTAGACAATACTTATTTGTTTATATTGTGTTGGGCTGGAAAGCAACCTTCAGTTTAGTTTTAATCTTCTTTTTTGATTTTGTTTTAAATAAGGAAGAATGGAAAGATCGGCTAGGGATGAAAAAATAACCAAATAAAAGGCATTAAGTAGAATAAAATATTATGGAAAAACACCAAATAAAACAAAGTAAAAATATAACACGAAAGAAATGAATTAAAACAAATATAATAAAATAAAAACAGCAAGAAGCTGCGCATGAAACATATTATAGGTGCAAAATATCCGCAAAAAAAAGATACAAGAGGCAAGAAAGCGCCTAAAATAAAATGGCGGAGAAACGTGATTAACTAGACAATCAGAATTGAGAAATAAAAAATTATATAAAATTAAAATTAAAAGGAAAAAGAACCAATAAAAAGCGATAAAGTAACAAAATAAAATAATTAAAAATATTGGTCGATCCTGATTGGCTAGTTGATACAGAAAACACTGTATAAACTGATCACTGCCGATTTTTTCATCTTCTAACTTCAACCAATTTAGCCTCGACGAATTCAGCCCAACAGATCACTCATCTCAGTCACCTACTTTTCGGAAGGAATCTGTGGAATCTTTTAGTAAATTTTTGATTTCATATTTTCATAGTAACTTTTACCTTTTCTATGTCAACGTATAAAGCATTTGTAAATTAAACAATAAAATTTTTTTAAATCTTGTTCATTTATTGTTTCGTCAGATATTAGTAAATTGATAATCAATGATTAAGTTACAATGATAGATGGAATGAAGTATGATTTTATATTGCGTCTGATGATATTTTGATTGTCAGTGACTGACTCGATAAGGAGGCATACCGCTCTGTTACCCTATAGGCCAGGTATCCTAATTATGCTGGTTCAGCGCGATTTCAGTGGAAAGTTCACCTAAACTTCCTGAGATCAAAGTAGCTGATCATTTTTTTGAAGAATATGGCATAGAATACGTCTAGGAAGATTTTGCATTTGTGTTATAGTGTCGAATCTCAATTGCTGAGGGAAGACCACTCGTGGCTGGAATGCATTATATCAGTTTCTTTATTGATAAACTTGATATATGAAAATATATCAGCATTGAAAGATATCCACATTTGAATGATGCCTATAATAGAATACATTCTTGCTTTGGCTCTACATATTTATGTGAATCATTATTCTCTCGCATGAATTATATAAAATCAAAATTTCGCACACGGTTGACTGCTAAACATTTGGACGACTGCTTACGCTTAGCTATTAGCAATTATGAACCGAACTACATGAAAATTGCTGAAAATATTCAATGCCAAACATCTCATTAATAAATTTCTTGAATATAAAATTAAAAATTTATTTAAAAATAAAATGCTGATTTTTTAATATTTTATTTATCAAAATAAAATTTCGCATAAGTTCGGTCGCTATTCGTTAATTTAAAAAGTAGCTCCTAGTCTTATTTAGGTTGAGCATGCCTGTTATAAACCAGTGGTATGTGAATATATGTTGAGATAATCACTTTCACTTGACAATAAATTCAACACTCAACATTATACAATGCTTATTACAACACTCAGTGAGGAATAGCACTTTTGTATAACACCGGATTAAAAGATCACAAATTACTGATTGGTTTCTAAACTGGGATTTTGAGCTGGTTGTTTTCTTTGACTTTCTTCACAACTTTATTCAAATAATCAAATAACTTCTTTTCGTTTTATTTTTCAACAATTAATTCTTTTCTTCAACTCTTCTCCAATAATTATTCTCCACAATTATTTTGACAATCGATTGTCCAACAACGTTTTCTCCAACGTCTAATTTTCTCCAATAATTTTATCTCTCAAATCGTTTTCAATTTCGCGTCACTTTGTCTCTAATTTTTCTTCTAATTCCATGTCCACCAGTTTTCCTTTATATAGTTATTTTATTTGTGGCACTGGCGACAAATTCTGTTTACCATTTTCCTTTTCCTCTACGTCAGACTTGTCTGACAGATATCAGGTATTTTTCCATTTCTCCTTATTTTGTTTTTCTGGAATTTGAAATTCCACCTTCATGTGTACTTCTTAATTAACAATGACCTTTGTTTTAATTTTTTGTTTGTTTCCTTTTATTTGATTTATCTTTCTCATTTTTAATTTCTTTTTACTTCTGTTTTCTTTTCTGAGTTCCCATATATCGTCCCGTTTGTCATGACGATCTTCGCCCAGGTAATTTTATTTATAAATTGTTTATTTAGGTATCCTCAACAAAAATCAAAAAATATTACCATATTATTTTTATTCCATATGAAAATTTTTGTTGATACCCTCCTTTAAAGCTGTCCCGCTCTGCCCATCTAAAAATCTGGTCACCTTACCAATAACCCATCATATTACAAACATAAAGTGGATCAAAGTCACTTGAAAATGACAGTGCCGAAAATTTGTGAATATTAAAAAAACATCGATATATTTACTGATTAATAGTAAATGGAAAAGAAATCATTCACAACGTTTCTAGATTGCAGTTACTTCTGACAGTTAGCGAAGAAATTTGCACCAAATGATAATATATCTCAAAATAGAAATAAGGAATAGTTAATAGTATAAAACAGCATTTATTTAAAAAAATAATTGTTCTAAATAACTCCAACCGTATTTACACCATGTCGAAACAATAAAAATATATTCACAGGATCATTTTTGATGCTTTTTTCGGCCTGTTAAATTTGTTACCTTTTTTATTATTTTCTCCACTAGTATACAAAATGCACTAAATGGAATATTAATGGATCACTATGAAATTCGAAAGAGTACTTGATTATCAAAATAATCATTCAGTTTTTTCAAGGATATTTTTATATTGTTCTCTTTCAATTCCGATAACACTTTCTTGATATCCAGTGGCTGATAATATCATTAAAATTTGCAAAATTCATAATAGAGGAAAAATAGTTGGAACAAGTTTCAAGAGTTAGATAAAGCTATGAGAGTTCATTACTAATGTTAGATGAAAAATTTTCAAATGGTTTAGGATATGAAATGATAAGATCTTGGGAGTTATATAGACCAGTTAATAATAAATAATAACAAATATTTATTGATATATTTGACGGTACTTCCGTGTTATCTTACCCCCAAAAATCAAATTAAAAAAGAACACATAATTATTATATTTATTTTCTAAATCACAGTTACAAACTCAGCAAATGTTTGTAAAGAGTTTGTAAATGGTCATCCAGGTGGCTAGAAAACCACGATGTCGTTGAGAATAGTGTCGAACACATCGGCACTGTTGCTTAGAACACGTTTGCGCCACATAAACTCACATAAACTCACATAAATCACAGATAGCCTTAATAAATTCATGTTCAATAATGTTCAATAACGTCATCAATAATGTATTCTCTCATTTTTTATATTGTTATTTTAATTGTATTTTATAATTTAATTTTTGGGGGTAAGATAACACGGATGTACCTATTTGACAATTACTGTTTGAGGTCAATTTAATGAAAATGACAATTTATTTTGATGATAATATTTCAACATTTATTAAGATTATCTTATTAATAGTTTATATTTAAATAAATATTAAAAATCAATAGATTGATTAAAATCACATTTATTTTATGGAACAAAAGCTGCATTATTTCTAATTTTGTTGATTAGTTTGATAAAAAGCTCACAAATTTCGTTCCAATAATAACTTCTTTTAAAGTATTTTAAATGTATTGAGGCCTGTAGTTACGATGACCATACATCCTTTATTTTAGAGGACAGCCGTTAATTTCACTGCTATTTTCGCAGTGGCGGAACTTCAAAATTTGGGCCCCCCGCGAAATGTAAAATATTTCTACTTAAATTTTTCGGATAAAGTTTAATACATAGTTATTCACAGCAGCCACTATTCAATGATAGTTTTATGTTTGTAGGCAAATATAACTGCAGGAAAAAAGTTTCAGAAAATGATTGTAAATATTTTTTTAGTAATAATTTTGGGCCCCCGCAACGTAGGGTCCTGCGTCCACTAGTTACGCCACTGTATTTTCGTAATAGATGTTATGAATCGTAATAAAACTTATTAATTTTTTAAGGTATTTTTTTATTTTCTTTTTATATACGGGGGAAAAGTAGTAGGTATATGTGAGCTCCATGGATCAGTATGAGTTATCGCGCATATATACCCCCATTTTGATTGATGATTTATTGCGCGTTTGATCAATGAGCTATCGCATATACAACTTTTATGTGTATATTGATTAAAAAGTGCTATTATTGATTTTTAAATGAAAAATAGTGCAAAGTGAAAATTATAACTCAAAAAATTCAATTTCTGATTAGTCAGAGGTGCTTTTCTTAGATTTAAGGATTTCACCCAGATATGGTCCACGAAAAAGATTTGTTATTTGTCGACACAAATTATTTTATATGAAAATCAACGAAAAAATTTCTTTTCGATATAAATTTCGCGTTTCTAAGGTATGATTTTTGGAACATTGGGAACCAAGTATATTTAGTCGAGACATCCTTAACAAAAAGTTGCGTATTGATTCAACTAAGAGGATTCTTTAGTAAAGATCTCTAACAGTTCTTGATTATCCTAAGAATTAAGAAAGTGTAATCAATAAATATTTTTGAATTAGTATGAGTTATCGCGCATACAGTTTTTATGTGTATATTGATTAAAAAGTGCTATTATTGACTTTTAAATGAAAAATAGTGCAAAGTGAAAATTACGATTAAAAATTGCAATTTCTGATTATAGTCAGAGGTGCTTTTCTTAGATTTAAAGATTTCACCCAGATATGGTCCACGAAAAAGATTTGCTATTTGTCGACACAAATTATTTTTTATGAAAATCAACGAAAAGATTTCTTTTCGATATAAATTTCGCATTTCTAAGGTATAATTTTTGGAACATTGGGAATCAAGTATATTTAGTCGAGACATCCTTAACAAAAAGTTGCGTATTGATTCAACTAAGAGGATTCTTTAGTAAAGATCTCTAACAGTTCTTGATTATCCTAAGAATTAAGAAAGTGTAATCAATAAATATTTTTGAATTAGTATGAGTTATCGCGCATACAGTTTTTATGTGTATATTGATTAAAAAGTGCTATTATTGACTTTTAAATGAAAAATAGTGCAAAGTGAAAATTACGATTAAAAATTGCAATTTCTGATTATAGTCAGAGGTGCTTTTCTTAGATTTAAAGATTTCACCCAGATATGGTCCACGAAAAAGATTTGCTATTTGTCGACACAAATTATTTTTTATGAAAATCAACGAAAAGATTTCTTTTCGATATAAATTTCGCATTTCTAAGGTATAATTTTTGGAACATTGGGAATCAAGTATATTTAGTCGAGACATCCTTAACAAAAAGTTGCGTATTGATTCAACTAAGAGGATTCTTTAATAAAGATCTCGAAAATTTTCTTGGTTGTAATCAATCAATATTTTGTGCTATCTTGAGAACGCGACATATTAATAAGTTTATTAATAAGTTTAAGCTGTAAGTTTAAATTTTATTAAAAGTATGCTTCTAATTTATAATCGAAGATTTTATATATGTTCTATTAAACACTTGGAACATGCAAAAAGACTTATTATATAATTTATTAATATTATAGGTCGCACAATCGTATTATGGCGGGTACTTATGCTGGTATTATATCAAATATACGGGAAACAAATAAGAAAGATTAGAATGAAATAAGATAGGGTTTTGTTATAGAATTTAACAAAGCAAACCGCAGTTAGTTCCGATTGGATCTGATTGTAAGAAAAACGTCTTAAAAACGGGATATTACAATATTTCTTAAAAGAAGGACGAAAATAGATATTTTATAAGCGATTGCGAAAAAGCCCAGATCAAAAAGAGTTTTTTTGAGAATAGGAATAATAATATTTTAAAAATCTTACTTTGTATGTTAATATATCTTTGAAATATGTAGCTTTGAGAAAGGTATACAATTGGATATTGTCATTTAAATCATCCAAAACATTTTCATCTTTTGAATCACTTGACTCAATTGCTTCATTTTCCCTAAAAGATACATTCGTCGACTCTGAGTTTGAGCTGGAACTTAAACTGTGATTTTTTATACGCTCATAGATATGCAATTTTTCAAGAATTTTCTTTTTATAATTTTTAGCTAAAACACCTTTGATCCCGAATTGCATACATTTTCCTTTAATTACTGAAGATGACACAAGAGAAAAATCTGGGACAGGTGTAAATGGTTCTGTTAACATTTGTTGTTTTATTGGTGTAGAATATCCATTTAATATTTCTGATGACTTTCGCTTCCTAGTTTTTTTTTCTTTCATTACTTTCGGTTCTTTTGGTAAGTTCTTTTCGACATTAATGTCTTTTAAGGATTTTTTAGATTTTCGTTGAAGTTTGTCAGTTATGATCTTTGTTCTTGATTTCTTTGATTTTATTTCTTGACTGTTTTCAGCGACAAATTCCGAATTTGAGTGAATAGTTTCAATTTTACCGCTGCTACGTTTTTTGGACTTTTTGATTTTATTATTCGGTATTTCTTCATCGCTTGATATATTGATAATATTAATATCGCTAGTTAGAGATTTCAATCCAAGCCTCTGTCGGAGTGGAAGAGGTGAATTTTCTTGGAAAATGTTTTCTTTTACTATTAAAATTGAATTGTTTTCTAAGTTATCGTTTGGCCGAATCTCAGCCATATCTGAGTGATTAAAACTTATTTCTTCATCAAATGTCATGGAAATGTGCGTTGGAATATTTATTTCATCGAATAATCTATGAGAGTTCTCTTCACATATTTTTTCGGAATTAATGGAATCAACTAAGCCAGATGGTATTATAGAATCAAGTTCTGTAACATTTATTATTTCATCATTAGAAATATCATCTTCATGGATATTACAAAATGTAAGACTAGGAAAATTCGGGTAGAAAATCTTAGGATTTTGATTTGATAATTGAATTATATGATTATTTTCTTGTTGCACCGGCAAAGCTGTGAGAAAATCTTCTTGTTGCGCTGGCAAAGCTGTGAGAACATTTTCTTGTTGCGCTGGCAAAGCTGTGAGAACATTTTCTTGTTGCGCTGGCAAAGCTGTGAGAACATTTTCCATATTGTTTCTTTTATTGGGAGCTTGAGTATCTTTTGTAAGAGTATATGGACAATAAGTAACATGTTCGTTGTTAAATGAACACAACTTCCTATAACTATTTCGAGGTTCTTCGATCTTTTGAATGATTGGATTTACAAAATCTTCTAATGTGGTATTCACTGCCGAATTTGTCGTTTCATCAAAATCTATATCATACGATTCAAATAGATCTTTTTCGGAATAATTAGAGTTCTTTTTTATATTTACTTCACAAGTTCTATTGGTCAAAATAGAGTGATTTGGAGTTGACTGGGCGAGATTAATGATGGATTTAGATAAGATGTTATCAATAGACAAATCACAATTTTTTTTCGGAAATTTTATTGAATCAACAGATTTTACACTCGCTAGTAATTCATTTCCATCGTTTGATATTATTTGAGTTTTATTAATACGTTTACATGATGGATCAAAAGGAACAATTAAACTATGTTTCTGTAACAGTGACCAATTGAGTCCAAATCTACAAAGTCAAAAATATTCCACTAATCAAAAACTATCTCACATTTTACAAAGTTCTAAGCAATCATCACTATCAATTATATCATCAATATTATATTTCCCGCCTGAATAGAGATGTTTTAATAGTTTGATTACAATTTCATCGTCTATATTCAATATACATTGCTGAGTATCCTAAAACAATCATCCATTAATGAGAAAGGGATTCAGTTTAAAATAAAGTAGATAAGAAAGAATCTCTGATAAAAAAACTGTTCTAGGAATGACGGGAGCGTGTATCTATTATTTTGACAAAACTTGAAAACAAAAACCTTAAGAACTCGGATTTATCCAGTAGTAATCCAACAAGGATTTCAATAAAGTTTGTAAGACAAAAATGAAAACCTAAATTAATGAGTACATCCTAACAGAAAATAAATAATTATTTTATGATTTTGCGCAACGTTATTAGAGAAACACTGATTTATCAGTGGCTGGTAAATTCATTTGACGTTATTTAAAAATGTTTTTTTGAAAGTAATATAAGTGGAATTTTGAAAAAAAAACACAATTTACCAATTTGCAAAAAACAACAGGAAAAAATACGTATAAACCTAATTATTTTTTACGTAATTAATCAACTGAATTAATACTGTAAATTTTACCATAACCTTTCATTTTAATCAACAATTCTATCTGAAAATCGATTTTTGGCTATTTGAATGACATAAAGTTTAAGTTTGTTCAATTGAATTTCTTATAGCAGACTAATTTTGAGCTTATTTGTCTTTTATCGATACCATGTTAGAAACTCACATGATTCGAGTTAAATATCACCTTGAAACTTAATTTTATTCAAATAGTCACCCGAAAACTAAAGACGTTCGATTTTATTTATCCACTTACCGCTATCGGAAACTATTACATTTAATGACTCAATGATTATATGAGTTTCTTATGTGTATAGTATGAAATATGTTAAATGAAGTTATGCAAAAATTGTGATATTTGACGCGACCTGATTACAAAGTAGCTAAGCTCAATATCTGGCGGTGTTAAATTCCTCACATTGCACCGATGAGAGCCAAATAACCTCTTCCATTAAAAATCATATTAAACATCATTTAAACTTAATATTATTGATTTGAATTGTTAGACATATTTATAAAATAATTATCTACTGACTATCTAAAGTAGTATATCAAATTTTATATAAATATAAAATAAACAGCATTAATAATTACGAACGAGTAATTCAAATCTAACAAGTTACCTTCAAATTTTCAGCATCACAATTCCAAGCTGCCAATACAAATTTGTGTAAATATAAAATCGTTTCTGATTTTAAAAATACTATAAAATCGGAAAATTTGTCTTTGTTAAACATTTTCAGAAATTTGCATTGACCTAAATCATTCTCAGGTGTAGCAGAAATATTTACTGGCAACAAGTTGGAATTTCCCGAATCCTCTGTTGATGATAAATTAATTAAATCTTCATTTACAATGTTCGACTCCACTAAATTTGCATCCTTTGAGGATTCTAATAAAAGCCGTATTGAATTGTCCTAAATTTAGATTATTGCACAGAAAACGAGAAAATTATTTCTTAATAAAACTTTCCAAACAAAAGTTCAGTGTAAATATTTTAATAAATATACAGAATGATTACAATATCAATAACGTTAAAAGTATCGTTGACAGCTTCAATAGGTGATACATTTTCATTCGAATAAATAATTGACCTTTCCCGACCGACAATTTTTGAAACATTAAGCATTTTATCACCTTCTCGATAAGTTGATGGGCTTATATAAGGAATTAGAGCTGATACGTAATAGTCCATTAATTCAGATAAATTAATATTGTCATAACTCAAATCTCCTGGCTTTATGTCACAATATAAAGAAGCCTTATCCCATAGTTTACAAGTATGACGTGGTACAATATCTATTAAGTTTATTTGAAAAGACTAGAAGCTGGTGTGAAATACATTAAAGGAAGCAAAAACTTTACTTGCAATATTAGGTTACTAAGGCGCAAATCTAGAATTTTTTTAACTTCAATTGGATCTTTCATTAAATGAAACGGAGTAGTATTTTTTTCTTTAGCATTTTTTCTATTTTGTTTTTCCAAATCTTTTAACGATTTTGACAATGCTATAGCAGTGTTCAAATTAACATCTGACGCTCTAAAATTAATTATTAAAAATTATATTTTAATAAATAAACTTTTTTATTAAATTTTGTAACGATGATTTCTTTTTTGTAAATTTAGGCATTTGAAATTTTAAGCTTTTATTTATACAGAATTTTATTGATTAGGGAACAGGAATTATTCCTAATTACTCAACAAAAATACTAAAATTTTATTAAATGAGATTTTATTTTTTAAAATAAATTTATCAGTATTTTTATTTATTCTATTATTTAAACAACGCATTCTTTAAATATTTCATTTTTATTTATATGATAGCTTTTGAATTTATAATTACATTTTGTGTACAAATTTTATAAAATCATAATAAAAATCAATTAAGAAATAAAAAAAGATTTTAATAATGTTTATTAAAGTGATTTTAAAAGAATGTATTTTTAGGATTAAAAGTTAATGATAATCTAGTAAAACAATCAAAATCAACATTTGCTTTCAGAACAATTATAATAATGGCAGTTTTTAATAGCAAAATATATAACCTTAATATATTATCTTAATATATTACCTTAAAGTTTTATTTTGATATATTTACTTTGATATATAATTATCTTAATAGAATCCATGTTAGTATTGATAAAAATCATAGAAAATAAATGATAATGAATTAGTTATGCAATCATAGATAATTGCTGTGAAGAAATATATTTGTTTGTCTTTTGCACTAATATTTTCAAAATTATAATTGTTGATTGTATTTACAATATTAATTTTATGAAATAACTTTGAATTCAATACTTAGTACAAGTTTAAAGAATTATTTAGTTATCAAATTATTGAAATGAACTTTGGCATTTTCTCATTTGTGATTTCATTACTCTATCTTTTTCACTGTCAGTAAGTATTAAGATTTAGAATTTTTATTTTTAATAAAAATAATTTAGAATAGCTACTGTGGCGGCGGATAACAATTCAACAATTATATTCGTAAATAAACCAAATGTTTTGATGTTCTATAGTAGAAGCTTTGCATTAAAATTAAATCAGACTGCAGTTAACATTAGTGGAACACCAATTGTTAATAGTTCAAGATTCGTTAATAAAACCGGAGAAGTGGTTTTCTCGTTCAATACGACTCAAGATTCAAACGTTGATCTATTGTAAATTTCTTTAGCAAAAACAATTAAATATTTATAATAATTTTCAGATTCAATTTTACTCTAACCAATTTTGGTTGGGAATTGAAAAGTTTATTCTTGACAATAAAATGTCCAAATTCTGCGTCTAATTGTACAACTTTGGAAACGAAAATGTTCTCTAAAGGTGTAACTGCACCATTAAATACGTCTTATCATTGCATGAAACAGACGTTTAAACCGAAAAATAATTCATTTGTTCAAATTATATTTGATAAATTCCAGGTTTGTTTTCATATTTTATTTGAAAATTTTAAATTTAAATTGTAATAGTAATTATATAAATAATCAAATTTGAAATTAATTTTAATACTATCTTTTACAGTTTAAATAGCTGAGAAAATTATTAATTCTATTTAAAATAGTGATGATTTGCAAAAGTAGAGGTAAAATTGAGTAAGTAAAGTTCCAGATTACTCCCGCTACGGGTTAGGGAAGAATCTATTGTAACATAAAGAAATTTGTAATTTAATGCAGAATTTTAAAAGGTCTCGCAATATTATTGTTTCTGTCATTTCTTTCATTATGAAGTTTGACAGTGGCACGAATCAGTTTCTCTTTTCCAACAACAGGTGTTGCATGTGTGTATGTGTGTGTGTGGGAGATAAAGGCCGTGTAAATATAAAAATTTCCTTTGTTAATTTTCTATCTTTTCCTAATTTTATGTTTCGGTTTATCTGGAATTTCATTTCCTTATGAATTTAGGCTTAACTGGTGTTTAAATATTTATGTCACTTTAGGCAGTTGACTTCTATTTTAATAAAGATATCATTTGATAAATTTCCGTTTTGATTCTCTGGGAAAAGTTTTCATAATACATTTGTCGATAGCTTTAATTCGTGTTTCTAATGCTTTGTGAATGCGCTAAGGTTGGGCTTGGAATGGTTTTTAAGATTTTGAGTATGCTTAAAAGTAGTCCTGCATTATCCGCCGCTACCGTTTCCAATCGCTAGACCAAATTGTCGTAGTCTATCGAAGAATGCTTTCTACTGAGCCCTTTATGCATCCAATTAACTCTTTTTTCGGTATTGGGCTTGCATGTAATCCCAAAATATATTGAGGAACCAATTTTCAAAATGGAGTTAAAGAAGAACATAGGTTAATTTCAACTCCTACAGAGAGGGTCAACTTTTAAGGAAATAGCTGAAGCTTGTTGCGAAGAATTTGGTAGACACTAGTATGAAAGATATTGATTTCATATAAGATTCTACTAATGGAGGTGCAGCCAAGTTCTGACTAATCTTTTTGCAGATTTATTCTTATCAATAATACTGATTGTGCCTTCAAGTTTGTCTATCAGTTTCTTGATTCTGTGGATGCTGAAAGGATCCCTTGTGAGACCACATACGTTCTTGGATTTACCACAGAGCTGCTAATGTATATATTCATTTAACATAGAACATTTCTTATTGGCTCTCAACAATTAACCAATCAAAACTTGTGTTATTTTAAAACACCCGGGTGTATTTTTATAAATCAAACTACAGTTGGTAATTATTCGACTTAACTAATCGATTATCCAATTATAAATTCCTGAAAAAACGAAAAAATCTTATAATTAGAGGTTTTTGAAATTCTACTTTCATTATATCAATTACCAAATGAATCTTTGTTGACATATTTACACGTTTCGAGTGTAATTTGCTTCTAGTACAACATGTTAGGCAATAAGAGGCACAATGTCCATCATGTCCAATCATATTTGCAAGCACACTTTTAAGAATATTTGTAATCTTTTACTCCTACTTCATCATAATCCTTAAAAGTCAATAATTGAGAAAGGAAAAATGCATTTAAATTTTCAATATAAACTGAGAAAATTCTTTATTATTATTCTCGATCCAAAAGATTTAACAATTTCAAACTGAATTCCATTAAACATTTCTTAATGACTTTCTAACTGGTAAAATTACTTTTTTCACTATATATCCAAGGTTCAACCATTTATTGGCAATGCATCGAAATTCAATTTTGCAAATGATTGCACTGGGTTTTTTTCGGAAGCATCTTTGACCGTTTTGTTTGTCTCAGTTATTTTGATTGGAATTCTTAGTTTTGGAATTCATATGATAATTAGCATTCAAACTAGCGATAAATTCGATAATCCAAAAGGAAAGCAAATCAACATTGCTGGAACCGAATAATGAATCACAATTCGCAACGGTACTTAATGAATCTTGATGTATAAGATCTGAATTTCATTGTGATATTTATTTATATGTATTTGTTGTTGAATATTTTTTAGCTTTTCATTATTGTACTGTGATTTGTTGTTTTATTGCGCTTTAGTTTTTTTATAAATTTTGTTTTAATCAATCATTAAATTAATTAAATGATATTTCAACAGCAAGTTTGTGTGTGGGTGTGTTTTATGTATGGCCGCAATTTATAATCCAAATTCGGCAGGGATATTTCTAATACACAATCTAGATCAACTGGAAAAAAAATCCAAAATTGGATCAATATACGTTAAATAAAAGTAAATTAACCCTAATTTGTGATAAATTAGGTTTGCGGTCACTAGATGGCCACTATATGTAATGTGCATCAAATGTTAGTGTCGTTATCGTTACTAAATCATTGTTAATTGAACAATTGAATTCTAACAATTCTGCTGCCACCCTTTCAATACGATTTTTTATTTTAATAATTCATGTAATATTTATAGCACACGTGCCTACTGTTTGTTAGAAACATCTAGACTGACAAAATTTTATAGAAAAGTAAAAAATGCAGACAGGTTTGGACTTGTTTACTAGCCTATGACCGTACAGTACTAAAATAGACTATAAAATTCTATGGGACAATATCTCCCTGCAGCAATGGTTCTCAACCAGTGTTCCGCGAAAAAAATGACATTTTATCTTTAAATTTGCATTTAAGATACATATCATCAAAAACCTCAATTAACTTTTTTATAAGATAATTCAATAAGAAAGCCGTTACACAGATATATAAACATACAAATATAAAAATGTTTTTATTGATTGTTATTGTTGCACGTGGTATTTTCTTTGCATATAAGAAGGCATTTACGCTTACGAAAGATTTATAGTAATTTGTGATTTGTCACTTATTGTGGGGAAGTATTTTTTTGTTAGTGTTCCGCGTAAAAAAAATCATGTGAATGGTGTTCCGCGATTTTATATTAATTGAGAACCACTGCCCAACAGTATTGAAAGGGTTAAAAAGATATAATCAGCTCGTTGTTAAATTGTCATTGTGTTAATGTTAACTTTGAAAAATTTTACTAAATTAGAGATTTTTTACAACTAAAGTTTTTAAATACTATTAAATTTAAAAAAAAATTCATATTTTATAAAAATTTAAACACTTTTAAAATTCACAACAAATTTTAAAATATTTTAATGTGGAAGAGCAATAATTGCCAATATTTGCTAAATATTTTTACACTAGGGGTCATTGCATAATTACGTCACGCCAAAAATGACCATTTTTGGATGTCACGCTTCGTCACATTTCCCTAGACCCACCCACAATCGTGACGTCATTTTATTGTTCACGAAATGGGGGTAGCCCAATGGTACACTAATACAATGCCAATTACAAATTTACAGAGTTGTAACAGTTTAAAAACAATTTAATGCTTCAAACAAAAAGTGAAATGAAATTTATATAAGGATTTAAAATTGTTTCAAGCACTCTAATTAAGATGCTTAAATTAAGCAAGTATCCGTTTTAAAATGTTTAAAAATCATAACAGTGGACCAAGTAAAATTAATTTAATCAACTGGTTCTTCGAGGTCAGGAATCCATGGAGAATTACCACGTTGTTCCGTAGGTAAAACTAAAAAAGATCCAAACAATTCAAACAGCGGTTTCCGGTTCACACAAGCGGGTGAACAGACGTGTTTATCTGAACTGTCGCTGGTGTCTGCTACTTCTTCAACTACTTCAGTAAAGATTAATGTGGCATTCGTTTTTAGTTGAAAAATTCATGCCACAGACTTGACATTGTCTCTTTTCCAAATCCACAATGGAAATTGATGGACAATACAGATCAAATGAGTATGGCTGTCTGAGTTTGGTTTGATTCATAACATCCGGGTGAATATCTTGAAGAAGAAGGATGTACAAGAGCGTACGTATTCACTAGATCTTGGTATAGATCTGGCATTTTGTTAACTTTACTTTTCTTGAACATGTCTATAGTCATCCAATATTAAAAAGTTTTCTTTAATATTTTAATTTAATATTCTAATTTAATGATTTATTTATATTAAAATATAAACTAATAAATACAACTAGCGTGATGTAACGTTCAGTTCAACTCACCCACCCACCTTCAAGCGTGACGTAATTATGCAATGACTCCCTATATAAAGTCATATATAAATTTAAAATGATATTGAATTAAAATTTTTATTTTATTTTATTTGAATATATAATAATATATTTATAATAACCTAAATATTTTTAATACCACTTAGGATACAATTTTTATCCTTCTGTCTCGTAATGTAGCATTTATTTTCAAAATTTTTCTTTTCACTTCTATTTTCAACAACCTTAGATCAAGTCAGGTTCACCAAAATATGTTGGGTTATTGGGTTGGTGATAATATTTGTAAAGTTAAAATTCTTACTCTGACTCCAAGCGTGTCTTTGACTGATGTACAATTTAACACTTGACAAGAGAAATCTTTATTGATAATCACAAATAATTTCCACTTTACAGTGACAATTAATTCAACACTCTGCTCGGTGACTATACAATGCTTATTGCAACACTCAGTGAGGAATAGCATTCGTGTACAACACCGGATTAAAAGATCACTAACAACTGATTGGTTTATCGACTGGGACTTTGATTTGGTCGTTTTCTTTGACCTTCTTCGACAACTTTATTCAAATATTCAAATAACGTCTTTTCGTTTCTTTCTCAACCAATTCTTTTCTGAAAATCTGCTCCAACAATTATTTAAATAATATTAAATTAAAATTTTTAATTCATTTCAATTTATAAATCAATAATTTTATAAAAATATAAACACTTACACTTAACAATAAATTTTAAAATATTTTAATGTGGAAGAGCAATAATTGGCAATATTAGTTAAGTATTTTCACACTATATAAAGTCATATAAATTTAAAATAATATTGATTTAAAGTCTTTATTTTATTTTAATTGAATATATAATATTATTATATTTATGATAACCTAATTTTGAAATATTTTACTAAATTAGAGATTTTCTGCAAACTTAAGTCTTTAAATAATATTAAATTAAAAATTTTAATTCATTTCAATTTATATATCATAAAGTTTATAATTATAATTTTATAAAAATTGAAACACTTACACTTAAAATTCACAATAAATTTAAAAATATTTTCAGTGGAAAAGTATTTACACATTATATAAACTTATATATAAATTTAAAACAATATTAAATTAAAAATTTTTATTTTATTTTATTTGAATATATAATATTATCATATTTATTATAACCTAAATATTTTAAATAACACAAAAGTTACAATTTTTATAAATTTTAAAAACTAGTGAAAATTTTAAAATAAATTATTAGATTTTAAAACAATTTAATAATATTTAAAAAATAAAAACTTTATTTAATTGTTTGAATAAAAGTATTATATAATAATATAAATTGTTTCATAAGCTAATACCAAAACCAAACAAATATTTAAAATGAATAGCGAATCTACAAACACTTTGAACAATCATGAATTATTCGACGAGGATAGAGTTAATCTTTTTAGGGAAAAAAGATTAGCATATTTATTGAGTGACAATTATAAACCCATTGGCGTTGATGAGCCAATTCCAATGCATTCCAACTTATCCAAAGAAGCTATAAATAAATATAGAAACTCATTTCTAAGGAGTCCGAGTTTGGAATCCAATGGGAAGAATAAGATGCATAATCCTGATCTTTTCAGGAAAAGAATATTACCATATTTATTCAGTGGCGCTTGTAAACTCCTTGGTGTAGATAGTTTTGATACTTTCATTAATTCAAGATTCAAATTTAGAAATCAAAAGATTTCCATTAACTTGACTGGGCCAATTCCAATGCTTAATTTTAATAATAACTGTTATATGAATTCCGCTTTTCAAGGTTTATTACCTACATTTGATGCTTCCATCATAAATCACTTAGACAAGGAACAGTTACAAAAGAAGAATGCTTGGAAACTTCTTCATTCCTATCAACAGTCCTATGTTAATAGGTCACAGTTTTCAATAGTGGATCACTTGAATTCTCACACAGATATTAAATATTACGGATCTATTTTTGCAATGAATGAACAAGAAGATTCACACGAATTTTTACATTCGTTCATTGATAAATTATCGGAAGAATTTCAAGAAACAATAGAGAATGACAAGATCGAAAACATCATCAACTCCAATTACCAAATCACATACGACAATCGAGCATTTTGTGACAATTGTCATAAATCTAACAATGAAAATCCCGTAATTGCCAAAGACTTTGGCTTGCTGTTAGAAATCTGTGACGATTTCGAAACGATGTTAACCAATTCGTTGGTGCAGAAAATAGAATTCTACAATTGTGAAAATTGCGGAATGAAAAACGGAACGGCTCAATCGAAAGCGAAAATAATTCACCACCCGAAATACTTAATAACGTGTATTAAAAGGTTTTCCTGTGATGAATCCTATCGGCCATGCAAGATTGATAAAATCGTTGATGTGAAAACAAATATAGAACTTCCAGGTGAAAATGTTGAAGAACGGGTGAAATATGATTTGATATCAATCATTTGTCATACGGGCCATACAAATATGGGTCACTATTTTGCCTATGTCAAGAGTGATGGCCTATGGTACAGTACAAATGATGAGAATGTCTGTGAATTAGACTTTAGTCATGTTTTAGCAGGAGTGAAAAAGAATAATTATGTTCAAATATATGAGAAGATAAACTGTTGAAATTGAAAATAATTCTCTATTTTGTAAATTTCATGATGCAATTGTATTTTCAATAAACTGTGCTTTTCTAACAAATATAAAAGTATTATTTACTTGAAATTAAAAATAATTCTATTTTTATTAATTTGGCTAATAAATATTTATTATTTATTTATTTTATAATTTTGTCAGTTATTTGTCGTTTTTTAGTTTTGTTATTATTATTTTAATATTTCTCACTTGTACTCAATATGCAATTGTATATAGGTGGTTATTGGCGTTCTGCCGCACGACCATCCAGTGAACCTTGCCCCCGTAGGAAAAAGAGTTGCGAGTAACAGCAATTACGTCATATTTTTTTCTGGCTTTAGTGAGGTCTCGATAGATCCTGGATATTTTCAATACAAATATCAGTCTACACTAAAAAAGCCAAGCCTTTTTCTGCCAATAGTGAAAAGGTCTTTTTACCCTATATATATATTTTTTGGTCCTGTGATTTTCAAGACAAAATCCGATCCAGGTTAAAAAAGCCAAGATTGTTTTAAGTTTCCTGGATATTTTGTACACAGAATTAATTGTTAGATATTTGAATAATTAATTATCACGTGAAATTAAAGGTTAAATTTAAATTAACTAATCATGGGTCTAAAATTTTAAATTTTAAAAGGTCTAAAATTTTGAATTAACCTAAATTAATGTAATATTTTAAATTAAAGTAATAATTTAAAATTTATTGTCAGATATTTAGAAAAACAAACAATCGCTGAGAAATGACAATTTTAAGTGCAAATTTTTTTGAATTAATTTTTATGAAATAATTTTCAATACAAAATCTGACTATCGCTAATAAAGCCATAATAATTTAAAGTACCAGTATTTTCTAGAATTTACGGTTCAATATTTTGAATAATAAATAATCATGTGAAAATTTCTTAATTAAGTAAATTAAGGATTATATTTTAAAATTAAATAACTGATGGGCTATATTTTAAAATTAAGTAATAGATTTGAATAACTAAAGAAAAATTTATAAATTAATGTAATGTAATAATTTAAAATAAGTAATTTAAATATCAATAAAGATCAATATTTTAAAATTTATTGTCAGATATTTGAAAAACTATCAGCCACTGAGAAATTTTATGAAATTTTTATGAAATAATTTTCAAAGACAAATTTAAATGCAAATTGTTGCTAATAATAATTCAACAATCAAATACCAATAACTAGCTTGCAACTACTAGGTAATTACAATCGTGTACTAACAACTACACACTATCAACTAAGAACCAAGTACTAAGCACTATCAACCAATTACTTACAGCTAGATACCAACAACTAGGTACCAAGTACTAACAAATAAGTATCTACAGACAGATACCAAGTACCAATTATCAGCTACTAAGTATTTACAAATAATTACTTACAACTTAATAATTCATGTAATATTTATAGCACACGTGTCTAGTGTTTGTTAGAAACATCTAGACTGACAAAATTTTATAGAAAAGTAAAAAATGCAGACAGGTTTGGACTTGTTTACTAGCCTATGACCGTACAGTACTAAAATAGACTATAAAATTCTCTGGGACAATATCTCCTTGCAGCAGTGGTTCTCAACCCATGTTCCGCGAAAAAAATGACATTTCATCTTTAAATTTGCATTTAAGATACATATCATCAAAAACCTCAATTAACTTTTTTATAAGATAATTCAATAAGAAGCCGTTACACAGATATATAAACATACAAATATAAAAATGTTTTTATTGATTGTTATTGTTGCACGTGGTATTTTCTTTGCATAGAAGAAGGCATTGTTTACGCTTACGACAGATTTATAGTAATTTGTGATTTGTCACTTATTGTGGGGAAGTATTTTTTTGTTAGTGTTCCGCGTAAAAAAAATCATGTGAATGGTGTTCCGCGATTTTATATTAATTGAGAACCACTGCCCTACAGTATTGAAAGGGTTAAAAAGAAGTAAACAGCTCGTTGTTAAATTGTCATCAAATTGTGTTAATGTTAGAGTAATAATATTTAGTAATAAAAAGTTTTGCATTTTGTTGAGGTCTCGATATTTGAAACACTCAACTTATCTGGTTCTTATATAAATACAAAAATAAAAAACAAGTTTTGATATAAATGTTTATTAACAATAAAAATTACCTAAAATAAGTGATGCAAATTCTAATTTCAATTATCGAACTTTTATATTCACTTTTATTTCAGTTACAATGAGTGCAAATCAATTTGTTTTGTTACTATGTTGTGTAGTGAATGCTTTGTATTAAATTACTGCCTTATTATAAAAAGAAATTCTGTGAGACTTTTTGATCCGTCTTGGGTTTTAAATATTCTTTAGGATGGCCCTTTAGAATTATTAACCGCTAATTTTTGGCGAATTTTATGATTATTGTTGGGGTATTTATACCATTACCAGAATTAATAAATAAAAATATTTTAATTTCCGGTTTATACGCACGGAATATTATATTTATTTTCATATTATATATATTATATCATGTTATTCTTATAGCAGATGTTATTATTATATTATATTAATTTATGCTATTTCTTATAGCAGATGTCTTTTAATTTAAAATATATTAATTTCCGGCTTGTACGCACGGAATATTATATTTCTAAATATTATACTCTCAATCTTTTTAATTAATATAATAATTAATATTTTATAATAATTCTATTTTTTATAATAATTTTATAATTAATATTTTATAATTTTATTTAATCCCTTTTTTTGTTAAAATGTTACATTTGTAATAATTTTTTAATAATACCACAAACCATATCTGTACATTATATTAAAGAGTAAAATCATAAAGAATGATCAATATATACAATAAGAGTTAATCAATACAATACACACCGAATAGAGAAATAAAATAGTCAATTGTCATAAAAATAAAACAGAAATTGTCAATAAAATAGTCACAGATATATCACATAAATATAGTTCGTATGGGATAGGTTGGATTGATTTCGACTTGATTGAATTGGTTGCATCTGACTTGTCTTGATATTGACTGATCTTCTTGAACCCCATCTATTGCCTTTCTTCGACACATACGTTAATTCTATAACTCTTAGGCCCGTTCTGTAATACTCATTGAGGGTGAATTTGGTGATGGGCCTACCCTCATTGGTCGTATTTAAATCCGAAGTAGCATAATCAAATAAATTACGAATGTTATTGCTCGAATTTATATATGAAGGAGCTATGATAAAAAGTGCGGCATTTATGAAAAATTTATAATAAATTTATAATTAACACAAAAATTCCCATGAAAATCGCGCAAAATAATAACAAAATAAAAAAAAATTATTAAATAATTTGATTGATTAAAACCAATCAATTAAATACCAAATACCAATTTAGGCTGATGTCAAAGTGACAGAGAATGCGTGGGTTGACATCACATATTGGTATAATACTAACCAGAATTTCATTTTTTCGACTTGTTAAATTTGAGAGTTTGTTTTAATGAGTCGAAAATACATAGAATAAAAAGCGCATCTAGTCAAACTAAAATCTATGATTATACACCAAATAATACCAAATAAAGTACTTGTTTGGATTAGAACTGATTTCTAAACCCAAAGCTAGGAAGGAGACGAAATATGTCAGTAAGGACGTTTCCTTGTGAATTATAAATTATTATTATTTAAAACTCGTTTTCATTTTTTACATTTAACTATAGAGGTGTAGGTTTGAGTGAGGTCGTCGGTTATCATTGATTTTAAAGCGAGAACCCAGGCAACCCTAAACATATGCACTTTTTCGTTGTTGGGTCCACAACCCTTAACTATTACAGGTCTATAGCCCAACATGCATCTAAAATGAAGATTTTTTTTTACCAGAGGGTGCCACGAACATTCTCATAATAATTCAAAATTTATTACTTAATTTTAAAATTTAGTCCTTCATTTACTTATTTACCAAATATAACTCTTATTTACATATTTAACAAATAATTTCATGTGGTCATTGATTAATTCACAAAGATATGCATCTGAAATTGTCATTTGAAAAATATTTCATAAAGATTTCCATTTAAAATTATCTTTTAAAATTATTTCATAAAAATTTTCATTAAAAAATTACATTTCTCAAAAAGTTGGTGGTTATTCAAACTTTTTGTTAATAAATTTAAAAATCTTTAATTTACTTATTTAAAATTCTAGACCATTGATTACTTAATTTTAAAATTTCACCTTAACTTTTTTACTTAACTTTAAAATGTAGCCCTTGTTTACCAAATATATCCATTGATTTACTTTAATTAAAAATTTTAGACCATAATTTACTTTAATTCAATTTTTAGACATCAATTTATTTTAATTTTAAATTCAAGACCCTAATTTACTTATCTGAACCCATAATTTACTTCAATTTTAAATTTTAGACCTTAATTTACCTATTTGAGCCCTTAATTTACTTTAATTCAATTTTTAGACCCTTGATTTACCCATTTATCCTTAATTTACCACGTTTTTTTAGTGAAGACCCCCTTTTTGTATTGAAAATCTCAGTACCAAGGAGACTCACCTTAATTTACTTAGAAAAATCCTTGCTTTTTTAACGAGAATCGGATTTTGTATTGAAAACACCAGTACCCCTCACCATAGTCAGAGAAATCATGTCTTTTTTTCTATAGACCTTTTTTGTATTGTAAATCCCAGAACCAAGGAGACCCCCTCACTATAGTCAGAAAAATCATGGCTTTTTTTTCTATAGGACCGTTTTTCTAATGAAAATCACAGAAAAAATAAGTGCAGTACTCCACAGCAGTTACGTAACCAAAAAGTAAAAAAAAATTCTGCAGTACCCCCCTCCAGGGGAGGTTGCTGCGATGAGCTACTAACTACCTACTAAAATATAGTTTGTTTTAACTGATTCCTAAAATTCTCAAATTACCTTTATTTTTAATTTTCAGTTACGAAAATGTTCTGAATTTCTAAGATACATGAAAATATATTACCAGTCACATTTTCGGTTTTTTTTAACTTGAATTTTATTGAAAATAAAATTAAAATTAAAAAACAATTTTGTTTAAATAACCCTTTTTATATCGATTAAAAAATATGGTTATTAAAAATTAAGCTAAAATTTTCTGTCATTATTTAATAAAATAAAACAAAGATGCAATTTTTACGAGCTGTGTTTTCATATTAAAAGAATGCGCCTTACATAAAATAGGCTGCGATAATTATAAGGTTGGATCTATTCAGCCAGCTGCTGCCGTATAGCATCATCGTTTGCGTACAAACAGACTTGCTGTGACAATAGCATTCAGATACTCTAAATATAAATGAAAATAGTCATATTAAAAAAATATGCTGTTATTCTAGGAAAATAATTTTAAAAATTAATAATAACATTAATATGTATAAAGAAAAAATATATCTGAAAAACATTTATAATGAATGTTTAGCTCATTATAACCTAACGATTAAAAAAGCAAAATTAAAACATTTGTTTAAATGTATTTAAAAATACTAATTATCTTATATTCGAGTACAATGTTTACATAATCTGTTGAACACATGTTATGATATCAAGCATTTATTCAGCAGCGGTGTGACAATTAAGTAGCAAAAGCAAGCAATGTTTTGGATCTTATTCTCATTAAATTGAAAAAAAGACTAAAAATATTTTATTAATATTAAATGTAATATTTTTTTGATTTAAAAATAAAAAATATTCGTTTAAATTATTATTTTTCTTATACAAACAGACTCTTTATATTTATTTAAACTTGTTCAAATCATTCCGTGATGTATTTTATTTGTTCAAAATGTTCAGCTGGTGAGGATGGCATCTACATTTTTCTTAATGGCCTAAAATTTGTAGTCGCATCGATGTTTTGTAATAATGCTTTTTAAAAATTGCAATTTAAAAATAATTAATGTTAAATAGATAAATTAAATTGATTGCTTGAATTAACTACAAATCAATATTATAATTGTTGGTGATTATTTTCACATCAAACAGTTAGTTTAACATTTTAGTAACGGTGAATTTTATACGGTTGGCTAGGTTTTCTAGAACACTTGCTAAAGGTTCTCGAAGTTTCATATACACTAATTAGATAAAAAAATGTAATGGTTGTATTAGTAAAAAAGGACATTGTATAACCGTAACTACAATTTTCTGTCTTTTCTGAAAATATTTGCGTGTTTTGTGAACGAAATTAGATTTGTCAATCTTATTTTAATCTCTATAAACTATTATGTTTCATATTAAGATGAATTCACAATTTATTCATTGTGTTGTTTAAATCGGGAATTAAATAAAATAAATATTATCACATACGATTTTTATAAGAACTATTTCTTTCAAATTTCACCACTGATTTCTTTTCCATTGACATTGTATTTATTAAAAAGCTTCACTATGAATCAGTAGAGATATCGATGTTTATGATATTCACGAATATTTTTCAAGTGAATTTTGTGATTTTGTTTGTAATGATAGGAGATTATTAATATTTATTGTAGATATTTTTTATTATATAGTTCATCTTTTGTAATTGAAAAAGCGGAATATCAAAATTGATTGGAGTACTCAATTGGATATGTCGGAAATAAGTTAGGGGACAATAAAAGCCGTAGAGATGAAAAATAAATACACAAAGAAGTTTCTAAAGTTAAAATGTGCAAATAAAAGAGCTGTGAAATTTATCAAATGCTATTACTATTTTGCACTGTGTTTTACTAAATATGAAATACAAATATTGTGTAAAATAACAATATAGCCCGCCAGAGTATCTTGGAACCTAATTAATTTATTAAAATGAAAAGAAATGTTCCAATTTACGAGAAATATTCATTTGAACAATTTTTGGGGATTTAACCTCTAAGTTAGTATGGCCGTACCCGTACGGCATTAAATGTCATTGTAAATCAAAGTTTGGCCGTACCCGTACGGCTGTGATAATACAGACCTTAATCATAAGTAAACGCCAGAAATGGATAGACCAACGGCATCTATCGGCAGTCTATCATACGATTTTTCAATAAAACCTTTGAAAAGTGGTAAGTTTTAATTTTTT
>CAUHTR010001792.1:0-70667 GCA_959609185.1 Schmidtea polychroa | reverse complement strand
GGATATTAAAGTTGATAATAATGATGTATATTCTCCTATTTGGAAATTATGTCTGCTAGACTTTCACAAATATTTTAATGTTATATTTAATAAATGTATTAGTCAGATTGTTTTTTCTCTTTATTAATTGCAACATAAATGCAAATGACATGCAATTTAACAAAGAAAATCTATAAACAAAATTATAATATAGTTTTAATGGGATGAAAATGACTGCAGAAAAAGGTTAACATGATTAATTAATTACCGAATTATTTATTATTTAGAATTTTAATCACTTTTTGTTGGAAAAGTTAGCAGAAATATCTGGTGTGAAAATTGAGGACATATTATCTATTACAAATGCCTTAAATATCGGCTGGTTAGTTGAGAGTCAAGATACAGGATTTGATGATGAGGAAGAAACTCAAGAAACCGATACTCAAGAAATTGATGAGGAAATCTATGAACCTATAGATGAACCTATAGAGGAACCTATAGAGGAACCTAAAGATGAATCTAAAGATAATATTACGAATGATTGTATTGATCATGTCGTTGAAAATATAATGAAATGTGGAGATGACGACTGTGAATGTGTTAATTAATAAATCTTAGTTAATTAGTGTTTGTAAATTTATTTAAAATGTTATTTAAAAATTTATTTAAAAATCAAACAAAAATAACTATAATAATTTATTATTTAAAAATCTGGTTAAAATATACAAAATAGCAACACCTGTTGCAAGTTTTACATAGTTTTTAAATTTTCTTTTCTGTTCATCATTTTCCTTCGCATTTCTGGCGAGTTGATTGAATACGCCCATCCGCCATTGGCTTCAATCCATGGTTGAAACTTTGACTTGATTATCTAGAAAATAAATATTAATAAAATATAAATTATAAAAGTATTACTTCTTGAGACCACTGATAATAGTGCTCTGAGTCCCATAGACTTCTTTGGATTATTATTTTCATATAAGCGAACCCTACTAGTATTCGGGTCCACTTCATCTGATCGTCGCATAGACAGTTAAAAATTCTATTAAAATAGAATTTTTTGGTTTCGAGACAATCAGAATTGATCACATCTTCATAATCAATGTGATTACCTTCTATGATCTTTTCGGTCCGATCGACCAGGAAACATAGGCTTTCCATAATATTCCTGTTGACGAGTTCTCTTAAAAGATTTTCCATAAATTGAGACATTTTTACAATAATTTAAAATATGATGTTTTATTTATACTAATACCGGATGATTTTGATTGGTTGATAGACTATAAATGTAAAAGAAAGGTTTTGATTTGATACACCATGAAAACTATATTCATATTGCTAATTATTATAACGAGTGTGTGCTCACACAATACAACAATAACAGTGGAGTCTTTTAATAAATCAATATGTGTTTGTCCGAATACAGCCAAGTTGATGGATATTTTATATATTCTCGACAAACCAAAATGGTCAAAGCATCCAGGAAAAAGAATATCTCAAGATTGGAGAATTTAGAAAACAGTTATGAACTAACATTTGAATATATACAAAATATAAATTTGAATTGATTGATCATATTAAGGTTTCAATAACTCTATTGTTGAAAATAAAATGAATATGAAAATAATTGATAAGAAGCATGATTATTTGTTAAAAAAGATTGAATTATTATTAAGAGAAATTCAAACAATCAAAGGATCAATAGAATCTATGAAAATCAATTCTACGTTACCAATTTCAAACAATATTGCTGCGAATAGTACATCAATATTTAGTTTACCTTTGTTAATTTTACATTATTTTATTGTTTAAATAAATGTATGTTTTGTTGATTTGTTTAATAATACCCTTGTGACTTGTTGAGCGTGACCAGTACCCTTGCGAGCATTACCCATAGGGGGACAAATATTTTGTCGGATAAACTCGGGGCAGTACCCTTGCGAGCATTACCCAATAATAATAATAATAATAATAATAATAATAATAATAATAATAATAATAATAATAATAATAATAATAATAATAATAATAATAATAATAATAAACAAAGTCGTACCTGATTGGATGATTGACAAATCACCCGCAAATTACTTAGTAAATTTTGAACATTTTTGAAAATTTTAACCATAAATCAGTCTCTGACTAAAAAATTAATAACTTTTGTACCACTGATGATAAAAATTATTTCTATGGCTTAAAAGATAGATTTTCGTCTGGCCTTCAAAATGATGTATAAATATTTAAATAATTTTGAAAACTCAAAAAGTTCTGGGAAGTCAAAAGGTATGTCACCGCTAGATCACTTAATAATATTTTGAAAAAATAATAATAATTTTAACCAAATTAGTGTCTGACTAAAAAATTAATAACTTTTGTACCACTGATGATAAAAATTATTTCTATGGCTTAAAAGATAGATCTTCGTCTGGCCTTCAAAATGATGTATAAATATTTAAATAATTCTGAAAACTCAAAAAGTTCTGGGAAGTCAAAAGGTATGTCACCGCTAGATCACTTAATAATAATATGACCTTGAAAATAATAATATTTTGAAAAATAATAATAATTTTAACCAAATTAGTGTCTGACTAAAAAATTAATAACTTTTGTACCACTAATGATAAAAATTATTTCTATGACTTAAAAGATAGATCTTCGTCTGGCCTTCAAATGATGTATAAATATTTAAATAATTTTGAAAACTCAAAAAGTTCTGGGAAGTCAAAAGGTATGTCACCGCTAGATCACTTAATAATAATATGACCTTGAAAATAATAATATTTTGAAAAATAATAATAATTTTAACCAAATTAGTGTCTGACTAAAAAATTAATAACTTTTGTACCACTAATGATAAAAATTATTTCTATGGCTTAAAAGATAGATTTTCGTCTGGCCTTCAAAATGATGTATAAATATTTAAATAATTTTGAAAACTCAAAAAGTTCTGGGAAGTCAAAAGGTATGTCACCGCTAGATCACTTAATAATATTTTGAAAAAATAATAATAATTTTAACCAAATTAGTGTCTGACTAAAAAATTAATAACTTTTGTACCACTAATGATAAAAATTATTTCTATGGCTTAAAAGATAGATTTTCGTCTGGCCTTCAAAATGATGTATAAATATTTAAATAATTTTGAAAACTCAAAAGTTCTGGGAAGTCAAAAGGTATGTCACCGCTAGATCACTTAATAATAATCGATAATTAAAACAAAAAAAAAATTCTTTGTTTCAATGATATTGATGATTCATTGTCTTTGTTAAAAATTTGACCTTGAAAAAAAAATCTTAAAAATTTTTTTCCTCCCGGGGGGGGGGGGGTGGGGGGGGGTAGGTGATCTAGCGGTGACATGATCTGGCGGTGACACATCCATCTACTCACGTTGCTTTATCTTATCGAAAAGGTAACGACTTAGCATTCGAAGTTTTTAGAAAAATTGGAATAACTTCAAGAAAGAATTAAAAAATATTTTTGCCTGCAAAATGCTTAGATGATCAAGAACTTAAGAAAGATATAAAAATGCGGGTCTTAACAACTTCAAAAACCAAAGAAGAACTTAAGAAGTAAAGAAAGAATCGAAATAGAAGGAGATTTGGCCGCAATACATCAAACTATGAGATTTGCTACTGCAGAAAATTTTAAAGAGGACAATTGTTAACAACTCAAAGAAGAAGTGATAGGTGATTCTATCATTAACCACGATCTTCACAGACAAAGATGTAATACGAACGGCAACAAAATTCATACAAGAATTATAAGAGTCTAATATAAAATTTTGTCACTGTAAAGAAAATACTTCAAAATGACTTCGAAAGGCTTCACACATTAGGAATTTATTTTCTGTTTTATTGTTTTTATGTAAGTGCTTTACTGAGTGCTTCATACACGAGGTGACTAGATGTATAAAAAATCCATATCATTTTCAAGTTTTATATTAATATATGCTTAAGAAATGACATAATGAATATTTATAGATATTTAATTTGAAAATAATTTAACAATAATAACCTTAATAACATTTTTCAATTATTACAGTTTAAATAATTATGCATTATAAGAAATAGTCAGTTAAGCATCCGTTTTACGATGTATTATTACAGTTTTCTTGTTATCACCATGTATGTTTTTTTTATAATTTAATTTTATAATTTAATTTAAATAATCAATTTGTTTCAATTTCGACCATTATATATATATATATCTTTTTTCAATTTTCACCACTTATTTCTTTCCAATTGACATTGTTGTTTTTAAAAAACTTGACTATGAATCAATAAAGATATCGATATTCACGAATTGTGTACTATTTAAGTTATGTCATCTAACAACTAATATAAGGGCATAGATTTTTTCAAAAAATAGCTTTAACGTATTGAGTTAATATGAGTAAATTTTCAGAAACCGGATCTATAAGACCTGTGTATGCACCGAAAGATTTTCTCGAAGTTTTGATCAAGTTGAAAATTAGTAACTGCAAAATATCGCCACCGTCATCATCTGAACACAACAAGTATTTTTAGAGGCATTAATGTTAAAAATAATTTGTTTCTAGTTGGCTTTTCAATTGGGGTTTAATGCAGATTCCTCTTAGAATCAAATCTATTCAAGAATTAGTAATTTCATTCCATTTTCATTAATTTGCAATATATTCTATTATGAATATTGTTTATGATCTTGAAAATGATAAAATAATTACAAAAATTAGATAATAACAATAATGGCAATGATAATAATTATTATTATTATAACTGCTGATTATAATTTCAACGGGAATTCCAAAACATTTCAAGATATTTTTAGATATATAATGAAATGCATATCTCTTTAAGTTCTATTAAAATTCATCAAATTCTTAGATTTGTGTTTACTAGATTGAACTTTACGATTCGATTGCTTCTCATTCTCCTCAGTGAATTCCAATTGATATTATTTTCATTCAACAAGTCAATGATTGATTACTAAAGGAACCTTTCATATCACACTTCATCGATTTTATTTTCTCTGTATTCACTAAAGTTTCTTCTACATAAATTGGTATCAGAATTTGTTTATATTTTTTGAAATAGAAAATCATTTAAAAATTCTAAATCGCAGAAAATTATATTCCAATAAATCGAGTTATTATTATTATTAATTAAAGCAATACAAATTGGAAAGAGACACAAAGACAAACAAAGTTTCTAAAAATTCAAGAAAATTTCGATTAATTGTTATTTATCTACAACAAAAATATCCAGAAAGAGGTATCCAATTAGATACGATCCACAGACAACCACAACTGTCGAGGAGCAGAACAATCCAGCATACACTCAATTAAATAAAATACAGAACTCCATCACATGTAAATTAATAAATAATTAATAATTAAAATATTAAAGAGTTATAAATCTTATAGGTTTATTAGACAATTATTAAAACTATTTAAAACTTCACATATTTCTCACTGGCTTCAATGCGATAACATATATCAATGATACTTTTCACTTTGCTATTTTCATTAGAAGTGTCGATGATCAAATGAATGTGACTTAAGAACTTTTTGACCTTGTGAGTATGAAAGATAAAACCACCGGAAAAAATATTAAAGAAGTCATAGAATGTGCGACGAACCACGAAATTAATTTGAAAAATCTCACGCATTACAACAGATGGTGTCCCTTTGATTATTGAGGAAAATGTTGGAGCTGTTAATTTAATTTTGGGACGCATAAACGCCTAAGATAAAGTTCAGAATTGATTCTACTGAAATGTTCATTTGCATTTGCTTTTTAAACATCGAAAACCTGTCATTAGATATGTCGCATGTGATGTCAGTTGTTATGACAGTGGTTAATTACATTAAAAATAACTCACTGAAGCATCATAGATTTCAAGAATACCTTCGCGAAGACGAATCTGATTACAGCGATATTTTTATTATACCAAAATTCTATGGCTAAGACAGAGATTTTGGAGTTTGAAGGAAAACATTCGAATTTGGCGAAAATATATCTGAATTTTAAAATCAACAATGACTTTTAAGATTAATGTTTTTAACAGATGTAACCTTTAAGTTTAAAATATATTTCCTTTAATATTTATAAAGAATATTAAGGAAACCAAGAAAAATCCATATCATATATTAATCAGATTAAAATCAATAAATTTTAATTAATTATTTCCATGATACTGAGAAAATTTCTATTAGTAATAATGTCATCGCGTTTATTTTTAATATACATCGTAAATAGTGTTTAGGATTTAGTTTATTTCTTGTTACAACACTGGGAAACTAGGCTTTTCAAAGATTTGTAAAAGCAAATATAATAAAATATTTTTAAAATAAACCTGGCCAGACCTCTAAAAATATTTTGTGGCCTCAATTAAGACCACGGTCCACACTTTCGGAACCACTAATATTAATTCGCTTGTTACGTCTATTTTTCGACATGTAAAGACATAAAAGCTTGCAATCTAATATCTCATTTTTGAACTTCAAACAGATAGCTCAAATTCAACAAAATCGCATTTCGTTGCTAGATTTTATTAATATAAATCAAATGATTTTAGGAATATATTCATTGTTTGTTTTAATCGTCATTTTTGATGGATTATTTCTAATAATTTCTCTTTGTAAGACACGCTTCTTTAATTTTCAGAGAATTCAATTCAGCGAGTTAGCTATCGGTCAACAGCAAACTGGTGTGGACGATATTGATAAAATTAATTCACAATTTGAAAATGAAAGACAAAATTTAGCAAAATTAAGTATGAATAGCGATTCTACCGACGATATTAAACATTGGATTATTATTATTGAATAGTCATACAGTCCAGGAATGCAGCAGCTTGCCAGGAATTTGCAAAAAGCGGTTGTCAACTTGAAAATAGACGGAAAATTTGGTACACAATTTTCAACATCAATATAACACAATCAGTTTGTTTTTTGATAAAGATTTTTTTTATTTAACTCTTATAACAATTAAGTTTTGTAGATATTTTTGAACTATTATTAAAAAAAATGTTTACTTTAACAATTTTATTTTAATAATTTCCATGGAAAAAGAATAATATTTTCTTCGTGCACTTTTATTATGCCAATGAACTCAATATAAATATCCCAGTCATTAATTCTATACAAATCATGATTTAATGACTGCAAAATTTAACCCTTTGAGTCCCGAACTATTTTTCCATATCGATGTCATCGCTATTACTATTGTTTTTTTTCAGTATTTCATATTACATAGGTTTTGATTTACCTGAAAAAATAATATAAATGTATAAAAAGTACGTTTGGGATAAATTTTTTCACAATATGATACCGTTGGGATAATATATCCAAAAAATGTTACATGTTATTATTATAAAAGCAAAAATATAAATACACTTGTTTGCCATGAATAAAGGGATATATAATACAGAAATAAAATCAATAAGTTTATATTATCGATACACACAAACTTATCTATGTGCTGAAATTTCTTATCATCTTGGATGTTAAGAAAATTAAATTATTTCATAAATGTACGACTATTTCATAATATATTGAAATATCATCATCAATTATTTTGTTTTTTATCTTATCAATTAATATAAAATATTTATTGCAAGTTTTAAGTTTTATTAAAAATTCTCATTTTTGTTTTTTAATAAGTTATAAATTTATCATTTATTAATTATTTTTTATTTAATTGATGTTGCTACCAGGAAACCATCGTTCTATAAATTTATGTATTTAAATACATAAAATCAATTTTACAATAATAATTTAATTATAGTTATTTTATGTATATTAAAAAATTATTAATATATTTTTAAAATCTATCGAAATACCACAACGCTGTGGATTATTAAAACTCAAAGTAAACACCTAGGTTAAATAAATCCCATGCAAAATATTATTATAACAATGATTAAATAGGTAAACATAATTTAGCTTATTTTTAGTTTTTTTTAAAAATGTAATACATGTTTTAATTAAACAATGTGATATCATATTTTTAAGGAAATAGGTACAAGGATTATCCGTCGAATATTACAATTACTTCAACAAAATTTATCTTTATTTATATTCATTAAAATAAACATTCAAATCAAGCCCCGAGAATTTATTAATGTATTTTAACGTCTCGGGTAATCAAAATATTAAAATCAAACGAGCTATTTCCTATATAAAATCAAATTAATTAATTTCATGTTTCATAATCATGAATACATAACAGTCTCTAATATCGTATATATTAATACTCGTGATTATATTGTAATGAAATAGAATTTAATATCTCGATTTTTATCTTATATAACAACGGTGGGCAAATGCGGCTCTTCGTTGAGTAAACTGCGGCTCATTGATAATTGAATTTGAAAATTGAATTCGATTTTTTTATTTTGAAATTTTTTCAACTGAATTTTTAAAAAAAAATTTTTTGTTGCAATTGTATTTTCATAAATGTTAAAAATTAACGAAACATTGTTTTTCACATTTTACTGCTTTTTAAAATTATTTTGTAGTAGGCGGCGCTTTGTTATAACGAGAGAGAAGCAATGAAAATAAATTTAGTGAAATTTAGTGAATTTTGATTAGTTAGTATTTTTGTTTGTACAATATTGCGGTCGTTTGTATATTTTAGTATAGTTTTGTATTCGTGTTTTTGAAAAATTTGGTAAGAAGATTTTTTATGAAGCATTTTAAAATTTTAAATTAATTAAAATTAAATTTGTCTTTTTATTATTTTGTTTAAATTTCAGTAATATAAGTTATTCAAATTTATTATTACAATGACCTCAGAAAACATCAAAAAACGAAAATACAAACAAGAAAATAGAACTTTTCAAGAAGAATGGACAGAANATTTATAAAGGATTTAACTCTTCACTTATAATTCCAAAATTTATATTAGTAAAAGTTGTAAATAAAGTAATATTAATCTTTTAAAACAATTTTTTTGAGACAATTACAATAAACATTTCAAATATTCATAAAAATTTAGATTTAAAACTTAAAACATTTGTTTTCTATATAAGTAATTAAATAATTTCGATTTTAAAATTTAATGTTTATTTTTATAAATTAAGTAGTGATTTAAAATTTTTAATTTAAAAATCAAAAGAATTCGAGTGATTGTTTGTAATTGTTTGTAATTTATTTGTAATTTATGATAAAATTTTTTTAATAAACAGTAATGTTTTTCAAAACTACCTTAATCTTAATAAAAATACTAGATTTAAAGATGCTAAATGACCTATGACTTGATTTTAATACGTTTAAATAATGCCAAATAAAATCAGTAAATTGTTACTAATAAAGGAATTATTAATAATAAGAATTATTCTTGTAAAACACTTATATATTAAACGCCATAAACTTCTAAATTAGCAATTTTAAAATGTATAAAAATAATATAATATCAATAAATCAAAGATAAAAATCATGAAGATTGTTTCCATATTTTGAAAGAAAAAAAATTGCTTATTCAATTTATCCAATTATAATAAACAAATTGTGACAAAAAAGCACATATCAATCAACTTAACTTATAATGGAATCTTTTTATAATTGATTGTAAATTTAATTTTTAAAGAATATTAAATTACTTTTATTTTTAGGCTTATAATTATTATCACCAATTGAAACAGAATGTTTTAGAATATGATCTACTTATTGATTCGTTATTATTCATGGTATATTTATTATTATTATTATTATTATTATTATTATTATTATTATTATTATTATTATTAATTATTATTATTATTATTATTATTATTATTATTATTATTATTATTATTATTATTATTATTATTATTATTATTAATACTTTTAATGAATAATATTATTTTTATTATAAATTGTTAAATATATTGATATTTATTAAGATTATTTAAAAGTACATATAAATTATTTTTTAGGAGGTTAAGTTGACAGCTACAAATGATGATACATATTTTGTATTTGAAGATTATCTTTATCAGGTTATTTATAATGAAATTATTTTAATTCTTGAAAGTTCTTAATTTAACTTTTTTACTATTAACGAGTTGGTCGCCAAACTTGTAAGAGGTAATATAACACAATAGAAAAAAGCAAATTTATTAATAAATTTGATTAATATAATAATTTATTCACTAAGACAAATTTTTAAAGTATAATACAAATTCTCGTAGATTATATGTAAAAGATTATATATGTAAAATGGAACTTTGAATTTTTCTGAAATTTGAAATATAAATGATGTATTTATTTGCGTATACGAAAAAAATTATAAAATGTCATCATTGATAAAGCAATTACAAATTTCAAGTCTTGTCTCGGTATTTTCTGTTTTTGGTTACAATTAAGGAAGTTGCGTCTGTTATTAATTTATCTTTTTGTATTTTCTTTTTCAAGAAATACCTTTTTTTCGTGCCTAAGTCATATTAATTTTCTTCATTAGACGAACAAATTCATCAGACTCGAATGAGATTCTCTTAATCTATTTAATATCTGATAGATTTTCCAATTTTTGTTTAACAAGTCGTTTTCAAGTACACCAATTCCTCTCGTTGCATTCATAATTGGTACTGCAAAGATGCTACGCAAGCTGAAACGACGCCAATTGAATCAACATTTTTCATGTATTTTTACATTGTAAGGGATATATTTAATTTCACTCACATTTTTATTTTAATGGTTTCAATATTATTTTATCTATATTTCATTAAAATTACTGAAAATTATAAAATAATGCAAAATTACAAATATAAATTCAAACTGAAAATTGAGTGTCAATAAAATATGCTACGCAAACGGAATCAACGAAATGTCAACGAGTTATGAAATTTGATTCTATATTAATGAAATTACATTTAATGAAATTTGAATTTATTCTTTATTCTTCCTATTTTAAGATTTTATTACCGTTTTCTCGTGATACATCATTATTAAAAGTATTTGAAACGAGTACGGCGTCTCCTGCAAAAATTTCAGTTCGAGTAAAACCATCCAATGATCAAAGTTCTATTTTCTATCCCCCTAGTGGAATTTTACCGTTTCATGGGTTTTCTATGTTGGGTAAAAGGATAATTTGTATTATATTTACTATTTCGTTGACTATTTAGTTGTTCCAATGTGCTATTTTATTGATGACCCTGTCGAATTATATGTGATGTTTAAGGAAATGTATTCAAGATATTTTCACAAACTACATTCAATCAGCGATGACCCTCAAGTTGGGTTTTACATATATATTTCAACGTATTAACAGCCTTTTCTTTAGGGAATTTTATCACTGTGTGTACTTTTTGAAGCTATATTACAAACCCTGGAACCAGAACTGTTTTTTTATCTTCGTTCTGTTGGAATTCAACCGTAATTTATAATTAACATTATTGTTAAATCTTTTGTCTAGAATCAGGTTGGCTTTTAAATGGATTATGCGTGGTTTTAGTGGATATTTGGCAGCTGATCAAGTGTTACTTTTATGGGATAGAATCGTTGGTTATGAGTCTCTTGAGATGTTATCTTGTAAGATTATCTTATTTATTTTTTAGCTAGTACCAACAGAAATGTCGTTTTATTTTACTGAAATTCGACAATTTTTTACCTTTTTTTCTTTTACGACAAAATCTAATATGAACACTTGATTTAAGTTACTAAAATTCTCCAATACATAACAGTCATTTTATAATTTTATTTGTATTATAAATTTTCGTAGTAATTTTCTGTTCACAAATGAATTTAAAATTTATTTCCTTATTTAATCCAAAAGATGGGAAAGGAAAGAAAGGTACACAATGATTTAGTAAATATGTATTTAGGATTACATGTAGAAATGCACTAATTATATTAATGACTTTTAAGTTCAGATGTTTGACTCGAATAAAAATAGTAACAGATTTAAATAATACAAATGGATTTAAAATATGCAATAAAAATAATGAAGGAATAATGAAATTTAATGAATGTAAATATCTATTTTAGTACAAAAAATACATCTTAAATTATTATTATTATTATTATTATTATTATTATTATTATTATTATTATTATTATTATTATTATTATTATTATTATTATTATTATTATTATTATTTAAAACAATAAAATGATAATTTAAGCCTTTTGCTGCAAATAATGTATTTAATGAAAGAATTTTCGACTATACGATAGTCCTTGTCAATTGACAAGGACTATCGTATAGTCGAAAATTCTTTCATTAAATACATTATTTGCAGCAAAAGGCTTAAATTATCATTTTATTGTTTTAAATAATAAATGCTGCTACCAAGCAATCATCATTTTATATTATTATTATTATTATTATTATTATTATTATTTTGGTGGTAAATTATGTATATATGGATTGTTGTTGATTTCAAATGTTTTAAATTATTGAGTTAAATAATTTCAAATTTCTTATGTTTGTTAAAATTATAAATTATTTTAGAAAATTTTTAAATATATTATTATTAATATTATTATTATTATTATTATTATTATTATTATTATTATTATTATTATTATTATTATTATTATTATTATTATTATTATTATTATTATTATTACAGACTTATTAATTATTATAGACAAAAATATTAATTATTATAGACAAAAATATTAACATTTATAAACAAATATATTAATATTTATAAACAAAAATTTAATGTTCATAGACACATCATTAAAAATTAACGACCAAAATATTCTTTATATATACAATCTTAATTGCCATGGGCGTTCAATTGTTATATTTCTAAAATGTTACTTATATCTATGCCGCTGACTTAAATATATTATATATAAGCCTCTTTGCAAAAACTGTTTCGAATAATATAGAAAAGTACTACAACTAACAGTAGCCATTTAATTGATTGATTCATTCATTCATTAAAAAGCCGTTCCACTAAAAGCCCTATTCATATAGGATCGCATATTCATATAAAATGCACTAAAATCAAGATCATTATTCATTTCATCGATAACTGCTTCAACATAAAACTTCAAAGTATTTGCGTTGGTTGCTCGTGGTCTCTTTTCGTAAAACCTATTCTTCATAACGCTAAATATTTCCTCAATCGGATTGAGCTCTGGACTGTAAGGTGGAATGTAGTCAAATGACACACCATTTTGTCGAAAAAAAGTCGAAACGAGCTCGGTTTTATGAAACCTTACATTACCCATTAATACCACGTGATTTGATTTAATAACACCCAGTGCAATACATTCCCGCAAAAAATCAACCATCAGTGAAGAATTATAAGCATCTTGTATTATTTTTTTATGTAAAATCGCATTTCTCGAAATTAGCGCTATAATTGAGGTGTTTTTCCCTCTTGCTGTTGGAACGACTATTCTTGCCGGCGTGTTCTTCGGACTGTAGCCATAATTTCTTGTACAATGGAGATTCAACCCGGTTTCATCAAGAAACAACAAATCTTCATCATTTTTGAGCCTATACCGAATTGCATAATTTTTGCGTGTGTTGATAACTTGACTGGAATTTTTTCGATCTACAATCTTTACTAGTCGCTTTTTAGTTAATTCCAGCTTCTTTAGATGATTTGAAATCGTAGGTTGACTTAGACGAATGCCTTGTATTTCAAGGCAGTGTGACATCCCGCGTTGGGTCAAACTGGGATCATTTGCAACAATTTCGGCCAGTGTCACTTGTTGGGTTGTCAATTCTGCTCTTTGGCGACCCGGTGGTTTTATGAGTGTGCCCAGGTCCGCTTCACTACCGGTATATGAAGATAGTCTTTCAATCCACCTGTAAACAGTTTTAGATGAAAGATTTAAATCTTCCGTTATGTTCTTGGCTGTTCTACCCCGTAAAAGCATGTTACGCATATTTATCAGTGTTTCTACCGTTACTGTTGTTCTTCTTTTAGGACCATCCTGGCTTGTTTCAGAGTTTTCAATGTTTGTGCGTAGAAATGTCATGTGATGGGTTTTTTTTAATTGAAAATAGTAATAATACACCCCAATCAATAATAATTGACATTAACTATATTTATCTATATTTTAACTGAATTCATAATGTATTACACATTAAATGAATGTTTTTAGTCTATAGTTGTTTTTTTGTCGATGCGTGTTATTATTTTTGTCTATGGTTATTAATATTTTTGTCTATAAATAATAATATTTTTGTCTATAAATATTAATATTTTTGTCTATAATAATTAATATTTTTGTCTATAATAATTAATAAGTCTGTATTATTATTATTATTATTATTATTATTATTATTATTATTATTATTATTATTATTATTATTATTATTATTATTAGTATTATTATTATTATTATTATTAAAACATTGATTTTATGTATTTAATCCTCAAGTATTTGTTTTCAAAATAAAGTCAGTAATCAATCAGGAAGGAAACTAATTAAAGAGCGTAATATTTTACTTCAATTATTGTCGTATTTAGAACCACCTATTAGAGTGATCTACATTTTTCATCATTATATCGTTTCTTGTCTCAAGAAATTATTTGAATTTTAAATAAAAAGACATGTATGTTTAATGTTGATCATAGTCTATTTGATACAGATGTAAGTAATCAAGGGTTTAATGCAAAAGAAGTGTACAATTTATTAGAACTCACATTTCTTTCGGATACAATAAATACTCATAACCTGGAATTTAATAATTTTGACAAATTGGTCATTGAAATTCTTAAATTTGTAAAAAAATTAATTTTTTGGTCTCATTGATGATCTTTCATTTCTTTTCATTCTGACAATAGATCAAAAACCAATTATATATCTTTATCGAGTGTCATTTTAATAAATTGTCGAATTTTTACTAAATTCCCGATGTTATAATATATATAATATATAATAAGATTTTAAAATTTTAATTATAATTTTAAATAAGAATGTTGTGAATATTTGACAAAAATGTATAGGTAAAAGAGTGGTTTTTAATTCTTTGGATTCTGAAATTTGCAATTTTCAATTCATTGCTTACAATCGAAACTTTATAAATATTTAATCATCTATTTTTAGTGGCAGCAATAGCCATTCTCAGTTTTAGAAAGTCTAATTTGATGAATGTTAAAACTCAAACTGCCGCCGAGGTGAACTCATTGAATTTATTATTTCCTGCTTTATTAATGCTATTTTATGCTCTTAATTTTTGCTTTTGTTTTAATGTGATTGCAGTTCACATTTTTATACTATGTACTTTTTTTTCTCATTTTATCTAGGAATATTAAGCATTTTAGGTAATAATTTTCAATACTACTTTCGTAAAATCAACTAAATTTATAAATAGAAAATTATTTTAATAAATTGGGATAAATCAGTTGTCTAATAATTATTTGAAACCCTTAACTTGATGTATTTCTATCTTTTCACTCTTGTAGAAATTTAAAGTCAGAAAATTTAACTTTTAAATAATTTAAACGCAAAATAATTTCATCAAATCTTTTAATTATACTAACATTTGAACAATCAACTGTTTTGACCGGTTCTATATTCTGATATTAATGTTGAATTATATCGAGTTTCGTGGAATGACGTCACTTATAATATAATGAAAAATCAAGAAATTTTATTTATTCAAAAATTGACTATGAATCAGTAAAGATACTGATGATTTATTTTTTAATATCCACGAATTGTCGGCACAGCCTTTTTTCAAATAATTTTGATCAAAATCACTTGAATAAAGCTGTGCCGAAAATTCGTGAATATCAAAAAATAAAACATCGATATCTTTACTGATTAATAGTCAATTTTTTAATAAATATGTCAAATTAAAAGAAATCGGGTGAGAAAATCGAAAGAAATTTTTAAAATAAATATTCCGTGATACACTAATGATAATAAATAAGAATCACAGTGATGTAAGTAAGACTAATCAATAATAAATGTTTGTTTGTTTCATTAACAAAATTTGCATTAAATAAGAGCCTTTGATATTGTATCGGAACCTATAGCATAGCCTGTTATAAAAGGTCAATATTATAAAAGAAAAAAAATAAATACACAATCGCGGTTCACATAATTTCTATAATATAACATGCATACAGTTTGACATATTTATTTTATCTTTATAATGAAATAAATTCACTAAATAACCCAAAAATTAATATAAAAATTTATTATTACAATAAAATATAAATTACACAAATTAAAATAAATTAAACCTATTCGTTAGCCCGATGGACAGGGTCTTTTTTAATGCCATAAAGACTCTTAGTAATTGGGATTTTTGTATTATATAAACATATTTGGTGTTGGTTTTTGTTATTTCATAGAACAATATTATTCAATATAAAAATAGAAGAGCGTTAGAAAAATAAAATAAACTCAGTAAAAATACATATAAACTTTCAATATGTATTACAATTTCATAGAATAACGTCATTTACAATGTTATTTACAACTTTTTGATAAAATATTTGAATCTAATTCCGAGGATTGTTGAGAAGATGAGGAGATAATGTTATAAATGACGAAGAGTAATTTCATTTTTGAAGGTTATTATGAATATCCAAAAATTCAATTTTATACATAATTTACAAATATAAAGAATTTTGTGGAAATGATTGCAAATATATACAAATATAAGAATCTAAAATATATTTTGTTCATATTTGTAATTTTTCCCAAAATGATTTAATAGTGTAAATATTTGGAGAATAATGTGATGAAAATAAATATTATTTTTTTCAAATTATTTGTTCATTTCCCGAAACTCGATATAGAGACCGAACTATCAATATTCTTCTATGTATACCGAGACCAGCATATTTCTACTTTTATAAATATTCAATATTTGAAAGCACGTTATCACTATGAGATTTCATGTTTTTTATTGTAAAATAAATCCCGAAAATATTATTAACGATAGAAATCATTGTTATTTAGTAAACATTTTGTAAGATGTGTTTTTAAAATTCTTTTCTTTAAAATTAAAATGATTGATAAAAAATGAGAATTTTGTAATATTTTTAAATGTCTATTTATAAATATTATTGCTGAAAATTTTATTAATATATATTTGTGTGCAGTGCTAGCGGTTGCTGTGTTCCAGTTTCGTAAATCTAATTTATTTATTACAACATCGTTACCCATTGCCGAGGTAGATACTTATTTTCTTGCGTATAATGCATTATTATTATTATTATTATTATTATTATTATTATTATTATTATTATTATTATTATTATTATTATTATTATTATTATTATTATCAAACATCCAAAAGAAAATTGTCAGATTTAAAGAGACAATTCTCATCATAAACAAACTGCCCACAATTAATGAAATCAATGAAATCATCAATATGATTAGTTGTTTTTGACCTTGAGAATGTTTTCTTTTAAAAAATAATAATTTTAAAAAAATAGAAAAACTAGATCAAATTTTAAGGAAGTAAACTTTTAGAGATCATTAGAAATAAAAATCAAAATATAAACATTTTAAAAAAAAATTTTAATTGCGTATTTATATAGTTATTGGAGACTTTTTTATAAATATTTTATGATATTATTAATTATAAGAAGTTTCTATGAGCTAATTTTAGAAGTTTTAAAAACTTAAAATTTTTTTTTATTGTTTTATTTTGAATTTCAGAAGAAATTTAATTTAAAAAGATTTTTTAAATTCTTCAAAAAAGTCTTATTTGGATTCAGTTTATTTTTAACCAATGAGAAGTAAGAAAAAGGAAAAAAGAAAAAAATTATAAAGGAAATTATAAAGGACTTTTTCTATAGTTGAAAATTCTTTTGTTTTATTAAACTTATACTTCGCAGCAAAAGGCATAAATTATCATTTTATTGTTTATTAGTATTTTTTAAGAAAAGTCAAAAATTGAAATCATATCTCAAATTATTCTTGATAGCCGGATATTTAAAACCATCTTAAGGATTTGAATCTGCAAATATTGCCAAATCTGAAAGGTTTGGTCCAATAGATGAAAATGGTTTTAATATTTTCAGTTGAGTTTTGGAGATGTATATTCAGGTATCTACGTCTTCTTAAGCTTGTCCATTCATTACTGGTGATACTGTATTTATTGCCAAGTATTTTATGTTGTTCAATAACTTTAATCACCTCGCTTTTCTTTATTTCAAAATTACGATGTTTTAATTTCATAACACTAGTTTCGCAGGTTGGTAAATTAGAAATTGATTCACGAATAAATACAGGATTCGTTATAGCACGTATAGAAATATTATCAATTGCTGCCAGCCTCGATACTATATCTTCCAAACTGTCTCGCTTAACATAGTTTAATATTATAGATGAAGCTCTTCAGATTTTAGGCGTGGAGTATTTTCAACTGTTTCATTTAGAATAATTTTGTGAACAAGTTTCAGGTGATTTATCATTGCTCCCGTAGATCCATTTGCATTTGTTATTTTAGATTGACATTTCTGGCATTGTGCTTTTTTTTCTTTTACGATTTTCTCAAAATAATCCCACACTGATGATAATTGTCTTTTCTTCAACATTTTCTATAGGTAATAGGAAATTTAAAATATTTTAATTTGAAATCTAATAATAACTTACCAATTTTTTTTACAACTTTCCAGTTCCAAATATTTAATATTATATTGATATTAGTACATATATTTAATATTATATTTTATATATTATATTTGTTATATTATACAAATGTAAAAAACTGATAATACAGCATAAATAAACAAAGAGAATGAAGTTGAAAATAAAAATAATTGCGTAGCTATATATTTTTTGCCAATTTATAAAACATATTTTCCAAGCCAACGTTGTTATAAAATTTTATTTTTAAAATTTAAAAGAATAACCGTCATTTTTTTCGCGGATACCAGATACCAATTATCCGTTTTGGAAACGCTAGTTTTGATGTAATATGGGGTCCTTCCGTGTTATCTTACCCCCAAAAATTATATTATAAAATACAATTAAAATAACAATATAAAAAATGAGAGAATACGTTATTGATGACGTTATTGAACATTATTGAACATAATTTATTAAGGCTATCTGTGATTTATGTGATTATGTGAGTTTATGTGGCGCAAACGTGTTCTAAGCAACAGTGCCGATGTGTTCGACACTATTCTTAACGACATTGTGGTTTTCTGGCCACCTTGGATGACCATTTACAAACTCTTTACAAACATTTGCTGAGTTTGTAACTGTGATTTAGAAAATAAATATAATAATTATATATGTTCTTTTTTAATTTAATTTTTGGGGGTAAGATAACACGGAAGTACCTAATAGGGTTATGGTTGATGTACAAAATTTAATTAACTTTCACCAATTTTTTTTATATTTTATTATATTAAAAGTCAACAATGTGTATTTCAGAGACCCATCGCCATGACAATAATATTATTAAATAGGAAAATCAAACCAAATTATCAATTATTTTACTGTAATATTACTGACAGCCGAAGGAATTGGAGAAGCAGAATGTCAGAGCTTTAATTTGTGCATAGATGGAAGTTCTTTATCAAACGACTAGTGAGAAAATAAAATGGAAATGAAACTTCAGAAATCGAAATAAATAAAATAATTTTATTAATTAAAAGACACAAAAGGTCAAAGGGGAACTGCATTTATACTACTTTGAAATTTCAAGTTTTATAATTATAAGATTATTTTGAAGTTTTTTAGAATTTTTTAAATATATTGGCTTCAGAAAATATACTTTTTGTATGATTGTATTTGACTTGATTATTTTTAGGCTGTTCTCGCAGATCTGACAACGGTTCAAGTCATTCCACTTTTGCAATTGGCATTGTTTTCTCGTTGAATATATTTTTGTCTTATTTAATTTTTTATAAAATATTTACATATGCCAACATAGAATGTTGAAACCATTGCACTATGAAATTAAGTATCAGAGTCTAATGACTAAGAGGACTGTCACCGTAAGGTTGTCCTTGGCTGCATGTGTACAAAAGGAAATGAGAAATGAAATAAACTAAAAATTCATATACACGTGAGCCTTCAGTGAGAAAGGGTCTCATACGCACGAATATTATACGCTTCATTCAATTTTAACTGTTCTCTCCGTTTCATCACGATGGCAAATGTGAAGAAATTTTTTAAACAATAAAACTATTTTTAAAATTTATTAACGGATGAAAAAATAGACTCAAATTTTTTTTATTCAATTATTTTTTCACTAAAATTTTGATTATTAAAAAATTAACAATATCTAAGAGTCTGAGAATAACTAAAAAACTCAATGTATCTAAGCTCATGTCGTTCATTGATGATCGAATTTTGCTCTCAATTTTGCCACATCCAGAGAAAACCCGCTCAGATTCCACGCTGGATGGTGGAATAGAATTCAAATCGTCATAGCATCTTGCGAGTTTCGGACCTCGCTTTCCGTCAATTTCGAAATTTAGTAGCTCCTTTTTTATAATACTTGTAATATCTTTCAATGTTCGTGTTTTTGGAGTGATTTTAGTATTGATTTCGTCGTTGATAGCTCGATCAAGTTTTTCTTGTAGAGAAAGTGGCAATTCGACTTCCACAATGGCTTCATCTTCTGCATCTGATTCAGATGGCGAAATATTCTCAGGGGCTTGGACCAAGCTAGTGATCATGGTGAAGATCGACGTTTTGTTCATACGTCCAAAATTAAAGAGCGGCTCAAAATTAAATTCTGGCTCAGCCTTGGTTGCCTTTGTGAAGATATTGCAACAAACGAGATACCTCAGTCCGCCGCTCGTTTATACGACGGCAAAGAGATTCTTTTATTGGCTTAACCAAATCACTGCTGCTTAAGTTGTTGATCATAAAATAAATTGTTGTGTCAGCGGATAGAAGTGTTGCGTGCGACGATAAAACGACTCACATGCTAATTTTACAGGTTCCAGTGTTTCGACCAAATTACAAATCACGTTCAATGCATCCTCTTCAAATGACACAGTTGAGCCGATATCGATCAGTGATTTCAAAACAAAGTTCTTTACTTGATAAAATCGTTGCAACATGAAAAATAGGCTGTTCCACCGTGTCTTAACATCGATCATTAGCTTCATTTCTCTGCCAAATTGCTCTTTGATGTGTTTCTGCAGAATATCGTTTTTTGTTGGTGATTTGCGAAACAATTTTACAACAGTTCTTACTTTTCGGATCAATGGATGTAGATTGTCAGCAAGCTCCAGCTCGACTTCTTGACCCAAAATTTGAAATCCTTCATCATTATCTTCATCATCTAATTCACTGTCAGTGTCAGGCCTGTCAGCCGACTCAGCACTATCTTCAGTTGCTTCTTTCGATGCAGATTTGGGTTTCTTGTAAAGGACATCCAAGACTGCGAGATGCACGTCATGGGCTAAGCAAAATTGCTGCCAACAACCAAGTAGTTTTCCCACTTTTTGCATAACAGTAGCACCGTCCATCGTAATACATACGATATCTTTGTGTAAATTTAATCCAAACATCTCTAATCTTTCCTCAAGGAGTTTGACGCATGCACTCTGGCCAACCCCAAGTTCCAAAACTTATTCTTAATGTGCGCATTGACGTTCAGGTAACGACGGTTTGTAATAGAAGTCCATTCGTCGAAAGTAAGATTGAAACGTTTGCCTACAGCATTCAAATTTTGCAATTCAGTCTTATATTTTTGTCGAATACTGTAACCATATTTCATTACCATGTCTCGTATTGTCGCTGCAGATTTTGGCATATCAAACCCACGAGCCAAGAGTGATTTGCGTAACTCGATTGACGTGATGAAAATGCTGAACGGTAGTCCGTCACCTGCTGTCATACGGGCCAATACAGCTTCCAGAGAGTTGTCACTATATGCGAGATACTTTGTGATGAAACCGGCACTTGTTGGATTTCCTAAATTGATTCGCTTTGCTGGATATTCTGTATTTTCTGATAAGGTCCTCTTCACCTGCATATTGGGGAATAGGATGGAGTGCATTGATGCCAAATGCTTATGGAGACCACTTGTTGATTTTCCAGCCGTCTTCAGTATCTTGTTACATATTTTGCATTTGCCAAAGTCTCTCGATGTTTCACGTAAAAAGTGCTCTCAAATTGGTGTTTTTTCAATAGTAGTTTGGTTGCACTCGTGTAAAATGAATTTTTTATTTTCAGACATGGCTGTGAAAAAACAATATTTCATTAATAAAAAGCACTTTTTTCAAATTTACATCAGATTCACACTATTATTACAAGATTGCCAGTTTTTCTTCCAAATAAGGCAGCCTACAATAATTCATATAATATAATATAATATAAAACCAAGCTTAGTCATCGTTTTGAAGTTGGCGGAGGCACATTAAAGGTTTTAAGAGGCAAGGTTAGAATGGTTTTGACTTGAGAAAGTGTTATTCTGAGCAATTGGGTGTGAATAATGAAAATTTGATGTCAGTACCAGGAACCGCATTGTGGAAATCTCAGCGCCGGGATTACGGTGCCAGAAAAGCTCGGGATCCCGGTATTGATGGTTTTACTCTTATTATAAAATTTTGCTTGTTCTGATGGTATCACATTCCCTTACTACATTAGTAAAGATGCCAAGTATATTAAATCGTTAGTCAACGCTTGAGAACATTCTTAACTGATGGAATTTAATAATCAAAATATTATAATAACTAAAATTAGAAAACAGAAAGTTTAGTCAACATGAATTAAATGGGCTTAATAAGCCGTATATGATAAACATGACAAAAACATAAACGAGAACGTTTAGTTAAAATTAATGAAATGTGAAATAGCGACAATAGGAAAGTAGAATGCAGTATTCTCTATGGTCATGTCAGAGTATAAACAGTCCTTGAAATTTGGCTCATCTTTTGGTTATGGCCACTCACTAATGTACAGCACAAACATCATGCGATGGTACCTTGTGGATTCATCAATAGTTATGCGGAGTTGCGAAAAGGGGAAAAGAAAAAGTGAAATTAATTGTGGTAGTCAAGGGAAACAGTAATAGGTGTAGGAAATGAATGTTTCCATTAATCGTAGTTCACAGGGATGAAACAGTTCAAAGTTCTGAAACTTCGTTCAGGAAATATGTGTATTTCTTAGTTTTGAATATTACCATTAGCTCAAAAGATGAAAGATTTAAAAAGTTGAAAATGAACACATTCTGACTACAGTTTTCTGTTTGATCTACATGAATTATCTAGAAAAAATTATGCGACCATTTAGAGAATAAACTAAAAGAGTGTCCTAGACGAGAAAGGAATATTTGTATAGTAGATATAGTCAAGAAATGAAAATAAATTTAAGATTTTCTGAAACCAAGAATAAACAACTTAAACTTCCGGTGACTGTGAGCAAAAATAAATCTTGACTATCATTATTATAGAGAAATCAAAAAAAAGTTAAAACTTCAAAAACTGCACTTTTTTCTTGAAAAATTGTAAAATATTGTAAAAACGGAGAGACTGGAGATTTACCTTCCCGGGTCATAGTTTACCCGGAGACTCCCAGCAAAAACGGGAGAGTTGGCAAGCCTAGACGTGAGGCAAGTAAGAAATTCACGGAAAACTATGTAAAGCTTTCCAGAATTCCACCAATCATTGTTTGAGTATTCGACCGTACTGTTTTTCTCACAACAAAATCTTTGAGGCACCGAGATCATATGTCTTTAGTTCATTTCTTGTATATGTAGTTAAGTGATCAAAAACATTTCTACATCATAAGTTAAGGGTCATGTAGATAAAATAATAACAAATTGGTTAAAAATGTATAGCCTAAATTAGCTGGTCACAGTTAAATTATTACGTTAATAATACGTGAATAATTACTACATGGAATAAAAATTTCAACTCTCGAATTGAGTCCTTCACAAAGATTTCAATAAAAGTTGATAATGAAAATTTTCTATAAAAAATTGTATTGATATAAGCCATATTTGTGTTTTTTTATCAGTATTTATACCAATTTGTTGTAGAATCTATATGATAAAACAAATTCGAAAATTTTAAATGTTTATTTTTTTTTATTTAATTAGCAATTTTTCTTCTTTATTTAATCATTTATTTTTCTATTTTCTAAATTTTCTATTTTTCAATTGAAACGGGCCTACTCGTAACTTAACAAGTTAGGGGGCCTACTATGAAATTGATAAATTTACAATATTTGTCGGCTAAAATAAAATAGAACAAAATCATATGGTTCTTATTATTTTATGTAAGATGATATAGCCAGATAAGTCTTGTGTTGAGGATACCTAAATAACAATTTATAAAGAAATAAATAAAATTATCTGGGGGAAGATCGCCATGACAAACGGGACGATCTATAGAAACTCAGAAAAGAAAACGGAAGCGAAAAGAAATTAAAAATGAGAAAGAGAAAGGAAATAAAAGTTATCAAACAGGAAAATAAAAATCAAGGTCAGTTCTAATTAATTAATACAAAAAGGAAAAAGAATTTTGAAATCGGGGAAAAAAGAAAACAACAATATCCTTATCTCGACAGCTTGCCAGTGATAATAGAATTGATGGGAGAAGGCGGTCAAACAAAAAAGGGAAAAGGAAAAACAACTTGACAGCTGTCAGAGATAAAAATTGGGCAGTCGGGGAAAGCAGGAGAAGGAAAATGGAAAAACACTTGATTATCTGGAGTGCCACAAGAGAAGCGAACTTATAAGGGAAAACTGGTGAACATGAAAAGAAAGCAAAATTAGAAGGAAAATTAGAGACAAAGTGACGCGAAATTGAAAACGATTTATGAGACAATTTGAGAGACGATTTGAGAAACGATTTGAGAGATAAAATTATTGGAGAAAATTAGACGTTCTACCAAACTTTGTTGGACAAACGATTGTCAAAAATAATTGTAAAGGAATTAATTGTGGAAAATAATTATTGGAGAAGAGTTGAAGAAAGGAATTTGTTGAATAATAAAACGAAAAGAAGTTATTTGATTATTTGAATAAAATTGCGAAGAAAGTCAAAGTAAACAACCAGCTCAAAATCCCAGTTTAGAAACCAATCACTGATTTGTGATCTTTAAATCCAGTGTTATACAAAAGTGCTATTCCTCACCGAGTGTTGTAATAAGCATTGTATAGTCACCAAGCAGAGTGTTGAATCTATTGTCAGTGTCAAGTGAAAGTTTATTTGTGATTATCAATAAAGATTTCTGTTGTCAAGTGTTATTTGTGAATCGTATAAAGACACGCTTGGAGTCAGAGTAACATTTAAAATTTATCACCAACTCAATAGCCCAACACTTGTATCCCTTACAGTCGGGTCAAGATGCACATCTATATCGAAATAAGCTGTAACATGGACTCCTATATTATGATATAGAGTCCATGGCTGTAGGCATTAGTAGCATGTATGTACCCGATTGTATTTGAGCAGACCGGGTGATGGGTCTACGATCGTTGGCATCGTTGGCGCAGCATATAATTATATCTGGAAACTTGAAACTTCCTTCAGTCAACTGAATACTACCACAATTTATATTTGTATATATTGTTATATATGGACTACTGAAATCATTATCGGAATCTCTAGCATCTCAGAGGAATAAGTTTGAATTTTATCGAGATAACGCGACAGAATTGTGCTCTAAAAAAGAAATTCAAAACAAGACGTGCACGTCAACCAAAACGCAAAGAGTCAGCTGTTGTTTTAACGGGTAAAGAAAAGTTCAAAGTTGATACCTATTATGTTATAATTGATTCACTTGTTACCGATCTTAACCTTAGAATTTCAGCATATAAAGCAATTGACGATCGTTGTTATTTTTTATATGCGGATGATGAAAACAGCACTGCAACAAGGGAATCTTTGAAATTGTTTGTGGAATTCTACCCTGATGATGTCACTGATGAACTCTGTGATGCGTGGATTCAGTGGAGAACTTTTCTAAAAGAAATGCGATCATTACTGACAAAGAAAACACCACTTGAAATGTTGAAACTTTTGAATGAATTGAATCTTCAGACAGGATTTGCAAATGTGTATGTCGCTTTGCTCATTTATCTAACTTTGTCGGTTTCTAACTGCAGCGGTGAACGCTCGTTCAGTCATCTCAAACGCATTAAAAATGCTGTGAGATCAACCCTGGCTCAAGAAATATTAAGCAGCTTAACACTGATGGATATTGAATACGAAATCGTCCAAAGCCTTGACTTTCAGGATATCATTGACTCTTTCTCAGCAATTAAGTCGCGTCGTCGAGATTTTTTACATTATGCACAACATAGGACGGGTAAGTGTAGCCTAGTATGCGCCCCAATTGAATGTTAATTAAAATTGAATTATATGTTTCTGCAAGCATCTAAGGGGCCTACACTATAGTTCTGAAACAGGCCTACAAAATTTTAATCCGGCTCTGTAGATGATCATTAAGATAAATAACCAACCTGAACTCATTAGAAGATCCGAATAATTTTCCATTTTTTTACCAACTATATATCTACATATCTGATTATATATACCGTAGAGTGCCGAATAGTATACCTTCCCAAATAGTGTACCAGTGGTATAATAAACCAATTAGTATACCAGGGTATAATAAACCAAATGGTGTACCATGGTATAATAAACCAAATAGTGTATCTGGTATAATATTTGGATTTCAAAGTAAATCAAAATTTTGGCGTTTTCCATATAGTGTACCATGGTATTAAAATCGGCACTCTACGGTAATTATTAAATTTATAAATGAACCTTTAAAATTTTTATTAGAGTTGATATAATAAAACATTTCATAATACATATTTTTGTCTCTATTTATCTATCATTTGAAATTAATAATTCATAGAAAACGTAAATTAATAATTATGAATAATTATTATAATTTGAAATAGTTCTACTATTAAAAGTATTTTTATTAAATAACTACTAACTTTCTTTTGTTTTACTGCCTTAAAATAATCATTTAAAATCTTAAAATAATTTAATAATGTAAAATCGCATAATTTATAATTATTTGATTTTGTATTTTCTAATTTCTGATAATTTTTTATAACTCATTATTTTAATTTTAACTGTAAAAATGGGTTCTAGTCATTCATCAAAGAAAACAGATTCAGCGGAAGAGGGTTAATTATTTAAAATAAAAAATATGTAATAATTCCGTAATTATTTTACTTAAGTAAGTGAATATACAAAATCATCTCGAAAAGCTTTTCTTGAAAGATGGGATATTCCCTCAAAGGTTTATATAAATAATATCAATGATTAAAATAATATTTTAAATAATGTTTAAGAGTCGTGGGAGTCCGGATCAGTTTAATCGAGTTAAAACTCTTGGAACTGGAACATTTGGAACGGTTTTCTTGGTCAAAGAAAAAAATACCGACAAAGTATTTGCTATGAAAATGTTAGACAAAGAAAAAGTCAGTTGAAATTTTATAATTTTATCAGTTGAATTTATGCATTAGGTCGTGAAACTTAAACAAGTTGAACATACAATAAATGAAAAGAAAATTTTAGATTCTGTGGACTTTCCATTTTTAATTAATCTTAATTATCATTTTAAAGTAACATTTATTATTTTTGTTATTTTATATTTATTATTTATTATTATTATCATTATTATAAAATGATGATTTCTTGGTAGCAGCATTTATTATTTAAACAATAAAATGATAATTTAAGCCTTTTGCTGAAAATAATGTATTTAATGAAAGAATTTTCGACTATAAGGAGATTGACAAGGACTATCTTATAGTAGAAAATTCTTTCATTAAATACATTATTTGCAGCAAAAGGCTTAAATTATCATTTTATTGTTTTACATTATTATTATTATTATTATTATTATTATTATTATTATTATTATTATTATTATTATTATTATTATTATTATTATTATTATTATTATTATAATTATTATAATTATTATTATTATTTTTAAATATTAAAATTTAAACAATTAGCTATCATTGGAAAATAGGTGCATTTCTGGGGAATAAAAGATATTTGCTAATATTTAATTACTATTATGCACATTTGCTGTATTACGTAATAACACATCTAATAACTTTAGTGGTTATTTAAACATGCTGAATAAATAGATTCTAACATTAAATATTATTATGTTTATATAATGTATGCACTATATTTGTGTATATTTCTCGGTCATTTCCACGAAATAGTAGTATTAATTCGGGATTAACGAATTAATTAGATTTGATTAATTTGTTTTCAGTATAATAATAATTTATCTCATTGTTTAAGTTTTATAGCTCTAACTTACCATTATTTTATTGTATTTGTTAAATAGTTTTCGAGTTGACAGTCCCACATTTACTGACTTGCTTTCATTTTTACAGTATTTTTAAAACTTAATTCTGTCCTAAAGAACAGGAGATTCAATTTTTTGTCATATAGACGCGAAAATTGTTTGGCCAATTCTGCATCGGTTATTTCTCGTTTGATGATTAAGAAAATGACCAATACTCCAGGATCTTGATAAATAACATGAAATATCGTTAACATTTACACATTTGTTTCCTTTATTTCTCTCAAAATTTTGTTCTGTCTTTCTGGGACTTTTAATGAAGAACCTGAAAGTATAATTATATAATCCAAATCTTTTCCACATTTGACGAGTTTGTATTCACTCTTAAAGAGTCATTGGATTTTTCAAATGTGATACCGTTTATGATATGTTAGATTCAAACTATTCCATTTCATTTTTTCCCATTTCTTTCACAATTTGATTTTTTCCGTCGAGCAAGGTGGCTATTTGTGTCCAAACAAAAAAATATGAGACCCAGCATTGCGGACAATTAGTCAGATAAAAACAAAACAGCTGATGCCGTCTCTGTTAGATAGAAATTGGCAAAATTTTATGTCTTCTGTCAAAATATTTGTTTCAATTTTTGTAAATTTTGAATTTTATTTTGTTGTGATATTTTTATTAATTAAATTTAGCCCAAAAGTGTGACGAAATATTTTTAAGTTTTTTAGTACATTTTCTGGGTATTTAATTTGACTATTTTTCGGAATATGCAGATCTGTATTTGGTTCACTTGAAAAAGGCAGTGCCGAAAATTCGTGAGTATCAACAAACATCGATATATTACTGATTTATAGTCTTCAAACTCTCTTTGTAATAAATTCAATGGAAAAAATAATCAGTGGTAAAATTGGAGGAAATAAAAGTTCTCATAATAATACACACATATATAAATAAATAATGTCTAGAATTCATAAATTATAATTCTGTGAAGATTCCGTTCACTAATCCTAATTTGTACTTTGGCCTCATTTAATTGGATTTCAACGTTATAATTTATTATACACATCTAATTTTATGCGGTAGATCTGTTACACAAAAACATCACAGAAACATCACAAAAAGATGCGCTTTCTATATAAAATTACACATACTTTGAATTCCTAAAGATTTAAGTATTAGTAATTTGATGTAATCTACTACTTTGACGTGCTTTTTTCATTCTGTAGACTATTATACCATTTGGTATCACCATTCACCAAATTAATATACCACATCTCGGCATTATTTGAAGATCCTACTATTAATCTCATCTATTAAATTGAATTAATACCAGGTGCCTATGCCTATGAATAAAAGTCTTTACTCATCTCTGAAAGTCATTGCTGCCCAATTTTGGTTATTTGAAATTAACCAACTTTTCTTGAATTCCCTGTTCTAGTATCCAATTCTATTGAATTTTCTTCAACAAGTTCTTTGGCTAATATGTGGAATGGTTGATCTATTAATTCTAGTTGTAGTCACTATTATCGTCAGTTATAAATTGGCAATCTCCAGCTTGATCTAAAAGTTATCTAATCCACTGATTTTCGGGGTTAGGGTTTTTTTTTCTAAAGTCATTTCATCTTATTATTACTTTAATTTTATAACTTGATCTTTTTTGCTCACATTTTTAATTTTATTTCAAAAATATCATTACTATTTCACTGCTATTATTATGAATTATTTTATAATAAAAATTTTTTATGTGTGTTAAAAAATATGATTTTAAAATTAGAAATGTATTTTTTCATTTAATAAGCGCGGTTCAAAAGTGTGTTGGTAGGATTGTCACAGGTCATTACGTTCGATCCCGTGTGGAATTGGGTTTCTTACAATAAAATAAGTTCGAAACTACTTTTTGTCAAATAGGACAACATTATTTATTTTAATTAATTTAACTACTTAATAACTATTTCAATTCATCTTACAAGATTATCAATAGTATAAAGCAAAAATTGAACAATTTTTAAAACTATTAAATAAAATAAAGATCCCAGTAAAATAAATAAAAAAACAGTTGTTAAAATATTTTTCCATTCTCAATTCTTATTAGAAGCTCAGAGTGTCTGATTAAAATAATTACCTAGAAATTATATTTAAAATCAAATATTGTGATTGTTAAAATATTAAATATCATTACAAAAGATTGTTGACTAACTTTACTTTTGAAACTTCGTTGTGCGTTCAATAAGTCGCTGGACAATTATGACAATTAATTATTAAATAAAATTTTATCTAATAAATTAATTTATCTATATTTATTTTATAAAACTAAAAGCCAAAATGGGAAGAGATAAAAGTCGAGTGAGTATTATATAAAAGATTTAAAGGGTACAATGATGACTGGATAAATAATAAAATACATACTTGTGTATGTGAATGCTTGTTTTATTATCAATTACATTTCTCTAAATGTCGAGATCCGTTGAGATCAGTAATAAACATCGATATATTACTGATTTATAGTCTTTAAGCTCTCTTTTTAATAAATTATTTTATTTAATTTATTAGATTTTGTATATTTATTATTATTATTTAAACACATAATTTTCTATATTATTGTTATTTATTATTATTATTATTATTATTATTATTATTATTATTATTATTATTATTATTATTATTATTATTATTATTAGGATTCTCATCCGTTAGAACATTAATATCCGCTTTCAAATCACTAAATAATTCCATAAATTTTCTTTAATAAATTATACACTCAAAAACTTGTCTCTTCTCATTTTTGTTATTTATACAAATTTCAGTTTTTCTTAAAATATTTTTTAAAAATGATAAATTTTGGTCTTCTTTTTAAAATATTTTTCAATAAAAATATATTTTAAATTTAACAAACTTCCTCATATCCTCCTCCTTAAGAAATTTTTTAAGTTTTTCTACGTTTCTTTCAATCTTTTTACCATTCTCGTTTCTTAAAATATATCGTCTGTCATGCACTTTCTCGATCACTTTATATGGTCCCTCATATCTGTCCTGGCTTTTGTTGCGTGTTTCTAATTTTACTAACACATCTTCTCCTACGTCAAATTTCCTCCTTGTTTGTTCTTCTTGTTTTTCTTTTGACCCATACCATTTCTCCATGCTAATATTTTTACCAAAAACTATCTCTACCGGGATTTTTCCTGTCGTTTTTTGTTTGCTTGCATTTTATGTAAATTCGACTTCTGGTAGTATCTCTGCCCAATCCGTCTTCATTCTGTCTCGTAAAGTAGCATTTATCAGCTCTCGTATTGTCCTGAATTGCCTTTATATCTGTCCATTTGTTTGGTGATGGTATGGACTCGAAAAAACATAACTTAATATCAAGTTTCTTTGTGAATTCTCTTAACATTCCTGATTCAAACGCCTTCCCACAATCAGCTCTTATCTCCTTTGGGCACCCAAATCTTAGAATCCATTTTTCTAAAATCGTTTTCTTTATTGTTTCCTCTTGTTATAGCTGTCAAGACTTGATACTTACTATACTAGTCTATTATACCCAATATATACTTCTTACGTCCTTTTGTTTCTTGCATTGGTCCACATATATCCACGAATATAATTTCGAACATTTCGGTTGATTCTAGTTTTATTACTTGTTTCTTCATTGTAATTGTTATAGCCTTGTTTTTTTTGACAAGTCTCACAACTTCGAATAGTTTCCTGAATCTGACTCCACAGGTTTTTCCCAATATATCTATCTTTCAGCTATCTTCTCGACTCCCACATGACACAATAGTCTATGTATTTCTTTTATGGTTTCTTGTATCTCGTTTTCAGGTATCATCGTTTTCTTTCGTAATTCTTCCAAATTTATTTGTTGATTGGTACTTCTACCTTCTTCTCTGATCGAGTCTAGTAATCTAGTTTTTATCTTTCCTTTCTTAGCTTATTCGTGAGCCATTTGGCGTGTTCCATGGGGAGTTGCATTTCCGTATAATCCCGTTTTCGTACAAATTATGTATTGTTTCTTCAATTTTTGTTTCCAAATTCAATGGTTGACGATATGGTTTTATGTTTATCGGTTCACCTCTTGTAATTATCTTATGTTTTACTAAATGCGTGCGACCCACATCCCATTTATCCGCCATAAACACATTTCCACTGTTCGTTATTATTTCCTTTAATTTACTATCCTTATCAATCTTTAGATGTTCCAACTCTCGCGTCAATCTTTCTCCATCCTTTATTTGTCTGCCGAATTTTGCTTCAATGTTACAAATATAGTTCTTGTCTTTTTCTATAGATTTGATATCTTTCTTTTTTGCCAGCCTATATCCAAATGCCTCTTGTAATTTTACTCCTCCAATCACTTCTGGTGTCACTTTCTCCGCCACAATGAATCTTCTTTGTTCTTCCAATTGTCTCTATCGTACTTTTGTTTGCACATCGTAACTTATCGTCGCTTCTCATCAATTGTTGTCCTCGTAACTTGTTAAAACAGTTCACACTCATTACATTTATTCGTGCTCCGGTGTCTAATAAACAGTCGAAAATTTTCCCATTCGTCATTACTGTTACACTAGCTCTTCCCTGTAGCTTGTTATATACAAATTTCTACCTCCTGCCCCGTTTCAATTGTTCCTATTCTTTCCACTTCCTCTTCAAACTTTTCTCTCCTTAGGAACCTGTATACTTTGTCACTTACCCTTCCTACATTCTCCCACTTTCCTACCCCTTGATTATATCCCATCCACTTTTATGTTAGTATATGGCTTCAACCAACCCCTCTACTGGTGGAGCCCTGTTGTTTGGGTACGTCCTATTAAAATTATCTTCATTTGTCTCTACGCACGATTCCATTTCCTATTCTTCTTCGATTCCATTAATCCGGCTGTATCTGTTACCGGTCGGTCTTTGTTTCTCTATCGTTTCCTTGTAACTCGACTTTGTATAACATTCTTCAGATCTATGACCATTTCTGATGCACCTTTTACACCGTATTTCTTGACATAACCTTCTTATATGAACTTCTTTCCCACAACCAAAACATCTTGGCACTTTTTACCTGGACAATTCCTACTTATATGTCCGCTTCTGTGACACATCCAGCACTCTATCTTACTTCTTACTAGACAGCCTGTTTTCGTGTGGCCTATTTTGTGGCATAGCCAGCACTCTGATTATTCTTGTCGTCTGCCTTCTTCTCTTTCATCTTTCTGCTTGTACCGTCCTCTTCTCTGTGGATCCTGATAGACCACTCTTGCATAACTTTTCATACCGTTGATCTGATCTCTCTGCTTGTCCACTTTATTCATCAGAATTAATGTTTCCTTTATCTCCTCTGTGCTTTTAATCTTACGCAATATTACTTCTTTCTCAACTTCTTTATTCTAAGTACATACAATACATGCTCAGTACATCTTTGCTGTTATTTTCTCTTTGGTGAATTCTTTATTCTCAAACAACCTGTCAACAAGGTCCTCCACTTTTTTTAAATATTTTTCAATCTCTTCGCCTCTTCTTTTATAATTTAATAAACTTTCCATATCTTTTATTACGTTTCTTTCGTAATCAAATGCCATTCGTAACCTGGCTTGAAATCCTTCTGCTTTTTTAACTGTCTTCCCATATTTCTATAATAGATCCTCGTTGATCATGCATGCAGTCAATCTTTCCTGTTCTTTTTTATTGATGCCTTTAGCATCGAAGTAAATCTCGCATCTTCTAATGGATTTTTCCAAGTCATCACCTTGATAGAACACCTTTGGCACTTATCTTTCGGTAATCGCGTCGGTGTTTACCGCTGCCACCATATTAGGATTCTCATCCGTTAGAACATTAATATTCGTTTTCAAATCACTAAATAATTCCATAAATTTTATTTAATAAATTATACACTCAAAAACTTGTCTCTTCTCATTTTTGTTATTTAAACAAATTTCAGTTTTTCTTAAAATATTTTTTGATAAAAATATTTTTTAAAAATGATAAATTTCGGTCTTCTTTTCAAAATATTTTTCAATAAAAATATATTTTAAATTTAACAAAATTTCTAATTAATCTTTAAGAATCTTTCAACTTCCTCATAATTATTATTATTATTATTATTAGGATATAATAAATAATCTAAAATATTTTAAAAATTAAAACAGAAAATTTGATAACTATCGGAAAGAAATTATATGTAAGATAATCATGAGTAACTTATCTAAGGTAAGGATTAATTTCCTTTAATTAATATTCAATAAACAATAAATGTTATTAAGATTATTTATTTGATTAAGTGATTCATAATTATGTTGCATTATAATTCATTTCTTATTTAAGATGAAGAATATTGGGATACCAAATATAAACAATGGCCATGTGTTTGAAATATATTTAGTTTATTTACAAAATATGCTTTTATTATTTCTATATTATTTGTTTATTTATTTTCATTTTAGGACAACAGTTATTTGTATATTGTAATGGATTATATCGGAGGTGGTGAAATGTTTACTCACATTCGAAAATATGGCAGATTCAGGTGGAAAATCTTTTATTTAAATGAACAACTTTAATTAAAGCCACATCAACTTTAGGCGCATTTAATTAAAATTGAAAATCATAAATAAAGTAATAAAATCAAATTTTTAAAAATCATAAATATTAATTTTTCAAACTTTTATAAAGAATAAAACAAAATTCAATGTTATTTATTATTTATTTTTTAAGTCCAAAATCTTAACATCTAAACTAACATTATTAAAGTATAAACCTTTTATGGTAACTATGAAAAACATTATAATTAATAACTAAAAAAAAATTATTAATTATAAAATTGTAATGTCGATATCTGAATCATATCTAAAGGTGATAATAATTTTTCTGTGATACCCTTGCTGGATGAAAAGTTTCTTCTGAATTGTTAGTAGAAATTTTATTGACGAGCTTCATCTCTTCTTATATTCTTGTTTCGTTTTACTTCAAACGTGTGTATTTTTTATTCTGATTATTTAAACAAGTCTTTTGTTTTCTATATATCTTTTAGTACATTATAATATAATATATCCATATAAATATACAAATATCTATAAAGTGGAGGCACTACACCTTTCACGGAAATTTAAAAGTTTTATATTCTTTAATTTTGAATTGATTTGATTTGATTTCGAGTTTAAATTCTTGAAATTTTTATTTAATTTGTTTTATTTATTTCACACAATGAAAAGGGAGGGAATGAATTTTAAAAGAAGATAAAAAAACATTTGAAAATTGAAACAATTAAATTCTAAGAAATTGACAAAAAATATTTTATTATTATTATTATTATTATTATTATTATTATTATTATTATTATTATTATTATTATTATTATTATTATTATTATTAGTATTATTATTAGTATTATTTAAATTTAATCAGTAACAATTGTGGTAATTCGATTTAAAAAATGAAATAAATAAATAAAAGAAACATCTTTACAATGATATCAAAGATAATTATAATTATATTTTGTCATCAAAGGTAACCCATAACTGAATATTTCATTCAATGACAGAGTAAATATAATTGTGTATTCAGTGCATTTCATTTCGAACATTATATTCAAAGTAATAATATTTTTAATTGAGAGTCATAATTTTTCAAACTGTATTTAATAAAAAAATACTAATTATATTTGTCCAGCTTTATTTCAAATTATATCCTATGCTTAGACATCAAGTGAATGCCTAAGGAAAATTATGTTACTTTAGTTTACAAATTTGTTAATTTAATTGCACATTTTACTAAGCATTTATTTCAGTGAAATTTTTGTGATATATATTGATAAATTTTAGTTTTTTAGTTTTAAAGTAATTTCTGTCAATATCAGAATATTTAAATTTAATTACTCTCATTAACATTTATTTTACTTTTATGTAACTTATAATTGTCTTTTTCTCAGGTTTTATTATAATGATCTAAAGCAGTTGATTGACTTAATTTAACAATATCTAAAACAATCTATTAAAGAAAATGATTGCTAATAATAAATAAAAAATAAATTTATTTATTATTAATAATGATGATAATAATAATAATAATAATAATAATAATAATAATAATAATAATAATAATAATAATAATAATAATAATAATAATAATAATAATAATAATAATAATAATAATAATAATAGTAATAGTAATAATAACATAATTGAAATAAATAATTAGGTAAGCTATTTTTGTGCTGTTTATTAATTGAATGTATTAGTATTTTAATTTTACTAATTTTTGGTTATTCAATAATATGTCTGAAAAAAATCGAAAAAATATAAATTAATTAAAATATTAAATATTAAAAAATTGAAATTTTTGAGTTTAATTCTTTAAAGTATTATAGTCTGTTTAAATTGTTAAATTTTTTTAAAAAATATCAAGTGAAGAACAAGAAAAGGATAAAAATTATTAATAATTTAGTAAATAAAGACCCACTTTTTAAACAGAAATTATTTATGGTATATTAAACTCTTAAATAGGTCGAAAAGATGCTAAACAAAAATATTGCTTTATTTTTTTTAGAATTTTAGTAATATAAATATAACTAAGTTAATGCATTTATTTAACAAAATTTGTTGCAGTCAAAATATATTAGTAATAATTTTAAGTAAATTTCTCTGTTACGTAATTAAGGATATATTAAGGGTTCATTTGCTTTTTGATGATGTACTTAATCTTCACATAGATATTAGTCATTTTCAAATAATGAATTTTAAAAATGCACTTGCGCTATGATTTAATTTTCGGTAGCTGAGCCGCGCTCTACTATATAAAGTATCGTAAGGCATCGACGCCTCACCGCGTCAGCGAGCTCAGAGGTTTGACCAGTGCTTAGCGCGAGGATAGGGTCTTACATCAAACATTTACACGAATATAAATAATTATTCACAACAACAATAAATTTTATTAATCAATAGTCTACTTTTGTATGATAAGTTTTTGCGACAAATACTATCGACGTGGTATACACGTCACTTGCAGTTCTGAAAAAAATCATCAAGACGTGCCTGGCACGTCAATATAGCGCAAGTGGTTAAATCAAAATTTTATTTTAATTACTATCATGTGGAAAAATTAAACCTCGCGCATATATTATATGAAGTAACAGCTTCAAAGACAAGATGAAAAGGATTGATTGTATCTTTCCTCTGACAACCAAAACTGTTTTGTTTGAAAGAATTTAAATGTATTCTCTCACGGACATTACGTAGATATAAAGGTTTCAAAATTTTGGATGAAATCATAATTACGGTTTAATACACTGTTTTCCATCCCCGAATTTTATTAATTTTATTAAATATTACAAATATATCGGTCTCATCTGAACTCAAGAAACACCAGCCTGAGACCTACACTTTAGGGACTTCCGATCTATTTCCTTAAAATAATTTCCTTAATGATGAATTTTAATTAACTTTAAATAATATCTTAAGCAATTTAAGAAAGTCAAAAATTTATTAATGAAAATATAACAACGGCATAATAAATATGCCAGGCCAAATACAGTAGGCAAGCTACTATATGGGGTGTTGAATCAAATTGTGTGCCATTTTAGGGAAGCGGGCACAAGCATTCAATAAGTTAAAAATACATCTTAGAATTGTGATAAAAATAATACTAACTTATTTTAATTTTTTTTTGTAAAGTAAATATTTGCTTTGCCAAATAATGCCTGACAAAGCCCATTAATTGCATAACATTTTCTCATAAAAGGTCATATTTCACATTTTGTTTAAATGAATTTACAATAAATAGTCAGACTGGAGTCTAGCTTGATTTATGTCACCGATGAGAAACTAAACATCAAGTGGATATTACTTAACTAATTATCCGAAAAATATAAATCCCTTTGTCATATGTTTTTTATCCTATATATTTCCCATGTTTTTTAATTCTCAGTTTTTAGTTGAGTAATATAAAGTCATAATTGATTTTTTAATATATTTCAGTGAAAACTTTGCCAGATTCTATTGTGCTCAGGTCGTTTTAGCATTCGAATATCTGCATAATTTGGACATAATATATCGAGATTTAAAACCAGAAAATGTTTTAATCGACACTAATGGATATATTAAGGTAAATTTTAAAATTTTAATTATTTAGTTTTAGTATTTATTTTTGTTCTATGGCAATAGATCAATAAATTGCAGTTACAAAAAAACATAATTTAAAAAGTCCATAACTGTCGATTAATGGTGGATAAAAATTAAAATAAAAATTTTTCATATGTTTTAGTTTCACAATTTATATGTATATTCTCAAAATTTCATCAATTTTTTACAGAAATATTAAAAATTTGGATATCGTTAAAGTATGTTATATTAAATGAAGTATTTAACTATTTATTGGAGGACGGGCGTAAAATGTTGTCAAAAAAATATGTGGAAAGTTCCCGAATTAATTTGATGAAATTGTTTATCATTAACCAAATCAACTGTAAATATATGACCAATATTGTTATTCATATGTATTAAGTTTTGTGACTTTTTAAATAAATAATTTTCAACAGTTTTATCATAAACATACTGTAAAGTAAAATTTTAAAAATTACTCATCACCACAAAATATTGCAAATACAAATATTTTGATATGGAAAGTTTGCCTTGTTAACAGCAAGGTTATCATCAAACATTTGTGAGAAAGTATTTTTGTATTAGGAAGCACCATTTTTAAAGTAATCACTGGTCAGAGGGGCAAAAAACCGCCAGAAAACTTAAAACTTCTGCTTAGTTTACTCTACGCATCTATAATTGGTTGTGCACACCAACTCCTATTATAGATCCGTTTATTTACTGCAAACGGGTGTAAAATATAAATTTTATGGTTAGTGTTTCTCATATTTCTTATTTTCAAATTGTTTTCATTATATTTCAAATAAACTTTTTAAACAGTTCAGTTTTCATTTTTATTTATATGACCATTAAAGTAATTTAAGGGACCACATTTTGTAAATTTGAGTGCTAAAGCTTTATTTAATTAAAGTGATCGAATCAGTAATTTAAGTGACCAAATCTGTAATATAGGTGATTACATATGATTTATTATGGCGATCAAAAATTTTAAGTGATCATTTATGTAATTTAATTGACTGGATAATCACAACCCAATAATTATATACTTTTTTTCAAATGTGTATTAAATTGTTTTTGTTTTGAAAGAAAACTGTTGCTTTTTAAAGTAATTATTTCTCTAAAAATTATCCGAGTAATTAGAAAAGAGATACACGATTACCTGGGAATTTAAATCTCAAGCAATATGGAAACTCCAACCTTAACATAAAATGAAGGAAGAATTCTTTAATGATTCATGGTCAAGTTTTTTAATAAATACAATGTCAATTGAAAAGAAATCAGTTTACATAACAACCTTCAAATTAAATAATAATAATTTATTATTATTATTATTATTATTATTATTATTATTATTATTATTATTATTATTATTATTATTATTATTATTATTATTATTACAAAAACATTATAAATTTTGATTTAGTATCTGAACTCTTTCGCCAAAACCATTCAAGATAAATTTCATTAAATATGGCCTGATTTTCAAATAAGATTTTACTGGTTGTATATTGTATTACATTGAATTTTAGACAATATTGTTTGCAGTATCCATAAATTTGTATTAAATAACTGAATCATTGACATTATTTTGTTTATTTTGATCAATACTTTGATTGGTTTCTAGAGATTTCACTAAAATATCAATTTATAAGTGTAATTCCAAATTTGTAAACTTTACAATAGAAATTGTTCAGTATTTATGTGCCAATGTGAAAATAACTTAAATCTATTTTTACAGAATATATTTTTTATTTTAAATTTTAATATCAAAATAATCTTGATAGATATCCGTTATAGTAAAATATGAATTCCTATACAAAATATACATTAATTATTTATTTACAAAAATTAATCAGCCAAAAATAGATCTATATAACAAAAGGGTTTTCTTGCTTAAAACAATCATTTTTAAAATTGTTATTTTTTAGATTGTTAATATTTTTACATTATTATATTTTTACAGTCATCTGCTTTAGCCGTTTTATGTTTATTATAAATGTTTTTCCATTATTTAACACAATTTCAAAGATTGTTTTGTATATTTGTTTAATCATTTCCACAAGTTAAAAAAATTTTAAACTTCTTAATTTTCGGATTGTTTTTTACTAAAACATTATTTCCAATTTCCATGACATGGCTAAATCAATGTTTTGTCCCTTTCTGACATATTTATATACTGTGATTGTGTTTTATAAGCATTATCATAAATTCAATTTCTGCCAATAACTCAGTGCAATCCTTGTTATCTTTTCTTTAACATTGTTACAATGAAGTCTCTAAATGTTCTAAATGGTCTTTCAATTTGTGAAACTGCTTATTTATGAGTTTTTGCTAAATTTTCCTAGTTTTATCTTCAAATAACTTCCCGTTCTCATAGTTTATTAAGTGAAGAAATATGTATGAGCAATATGAGGGAGTTTAATATTTAATTCAAAGTTTAGGAAAATGTCAGGAATGAAAAGTAATAAATAAATAAACTAAATAAATAAATTGTAGTTTAGTTATATTTTATGTGTCAAATGTAACTGTTTCCTCATTGGTTGCCAATCTAGTTTGAAATAAAATTCCCTCCGAGGACCAAAGTAAAATTATTTTTATTATTATTACTCGATTAAGTTTTCTCTCCTCGCCATGATATTTTAACATATATTCATTAGAGGCTACATTTTTAAGAGAGAGTACAAATTTACATGTATTGTTTGTTTTTATTCTACAAAGCAGGAAATTCAGTTTTTCAGCTTTCAGAATTGTTTTTCAATTTGTTCATTAGATTGATGATTATAAGGACTAGAATAAACGACCTTCCTTTGACATTCTGTTACTACATCTATAAAAATGTTCAAATCAAAATCTTTATTTGTCAATATGCATGTCTCTCAGTAATTCAGCCTTCAAAATCCATGAACTTTACACATTTTTTTTAAATCTTTTAACTCTTTCTATTTACTAAAATTATATATTATAGTATTACAAGAACTTTTTTTTCAAATTTCATCATTGATTTCTTTTCCATTGATATTGTATTTATTATAGCCAATATATATATATATATATATATCACAAATGAACTACAAAATAAATTGAATATATATAAAGATGATTCAAGCGGATAATAAAAAAAATAATTTAAAATATTTCATCGTCTCAACCTTAATTTATTAAAATTTAGTATTTTCTTACATTTTTTTAAGATTACAGATTTCGGATTTGCCAAGCGGGTTCAGGGTCGGACATGGACTTTGTGTGGAACTCCGGAGTATTTGGCACCAGAAATTATTCTTTGCAAAGTGAGATCTTTTATATTAATATGATTTGTAAATTTTTCTATATATTAAATAGGGATATAATAAATCTGTTGATTGGTGGGCTCTTGGGATTTTTATTTATGAAATGACATCAGGATATCCTCCATTTTCAGCTGATCAACCAATTCAAATTTATGAGAAAATAGTTTTAGGAAAAGTATATTTAAACGATTTTATTATTTTTAATAAATCCAACAATTGTTTGGATAGTAGTTGATAACTTGTTGCTTTGATTAATTATTTATTAGATAAAATTTAAACAACTTCTGATTCAAAATTTGAACAAATTGGTTCCTATTTTCAAAACATACTTAATTTATTAATTTTGATATTATATTGAATTTATAAATTCTATAAACATATTCAATAATATCATAATGAGTTCATGATGATACACCAAAGAGCAACTGCAGATGAATTGACAGTGATTTAAAGATTCAGTAATATAAATAAAACTTACCTATAATAAATGTGTGTGTGCGTTATAGCCAAAGCTGACATTCAATTAAATGACAATAAATAATGCCTTCCACTATAGTCGGATAGAAAAATCGTTTTTGAAAGAAAAGCAAATACCTACACATAAGCACGGTTTACAAAATCACTATAATAAAAACTACACACAATAGGAAATTGAATAATCCAACGCGCAATTAATAGGACCGATGTGGAAATTTAATAGCACCCTATCAATAGTAAATTTTGTAATTATCGATATAAATTTTTTTGCAATTTTTTTAAAATTGAATAAAATTAAATTTTTAATAATTTTCAATGATTTGAAATAAAATTTCCTTTTATTATTTTTATGAAAAATTTTTACATTTTTTGAAGAAAATATGATGGAATTTTTACGATAAATTTAAGCTATTCATTTGAATAAGTTTTTAAATTTCTTTCAATGACTAAATATTTTGTTTATTTTCCAAATAGGGTTTTATTTTTATTAAGTTTTCTTAAAACGCTTCTATAAAATTATTTTTTGGGAAAAATTTACATAAAACTTTCTAAATTAGCAATATTTTAAATATTAACTTTCAAATTTTTGTGACTTTTATAATGAAGAGTTGATAAAAAGAGTTAATTAAAACATCATAAATATCGTCACAAATATTCATAATTTCTTTCAAAATTTAAAATTTATTTCTATTTATTGTAAAAATGCTTGTTTTTATTATAGGAATTTTGTGAACCATGTTTGTGTGCAAGTATTTATTATATTCTTCTCACGTTAAATTTTTCTATACTATATGGTAGGGTCCTTTTCAATGTCAATTTTAACAATGACACACACACTTTTGTTATAGGTTAATATTTTGGTTTATTATTAAAGGTGCTATTTAATGTCAATCTAGGTCAATCAGTTGTACTTTGGTTTAAATTTAAATTCCCAATTCTGACACCAGTTATATTGTAAAATGTTGATAGTTATGTTAGTTATTATTGTTATTATTATGTTGTTATGGTTGATTGTGGTAAGAGAGTTTGTAGAGCCTAGCAGAGTGACCTTTAAAATCTGTGTTTGGACTGCTGTGGTGTATGTGTGTTCAAATTGCGTGTGGTGAGTGCAAATTTTATGTCTTATTATTAACTATTATTAACTATTAAAATAATTACTAATTTACCATAAAAATACAACAAATAATTATTTCTTATAACGTTTATTAAAAATCACAAAAAATAGAAACCTTTAAATTGGGATCATATAATCTTTCCAATGTTCATAAAGTTTTTTTATCATCTCTTAGTACCATCTCTAATCTTTTCAATTTTCCAAACGTTATTTTTTTTTGATTTGTGTTAGTGATAGATTTTCTGCAATAAGCCAAGCTGGTTAACTCCAAGATTCGATTATATTATTTTCTGAAATTTATATATCAATTGAAAAGATAGTAGAATTTTATATATATAATCAAGGAAGATGAAACACTTCTGAGCCTATAAAATACCTGAAATTAAATGTGAATATGCCAAATGACTGATGCAAGAGGAGAAACCATCACTGAAAATAATAACTGGCACATCTCACAAGAAATGTCTGATGTTCACAATCTTTTGGAACATGAAAGGCTTTTTCAATATGGATTTCGCTGCATCAAATGTCAAAATCATCAAAAAAATTATGTAAAACTGGTAAAAGAAAGCAAGAAGAAAGAAAGAAGAAATATTGAACTCTGACTATTGCTTGACAATGCCTCAATCGATACATACCACCTGACAACAGCAGGAATTGTCTTATATGGATTGTCACTGGTTTTTCATACCATATAGTCTCAGCTTTGACACCACTAGTGATTTTCACTGCTTCCGGAAATGGAGAAGGATTTACGGTGAAAATTCTTTGATTGCGCCAATGATTTGAAGCAGCATGTCACGTATTTGCTTATTTCATACCGAAAACGTTTTATGCAAAGGCCATCTTGAACTTTGTGTCATGATGGCAAAATTTCGTGAAGTTATGGAGCTTACATTTACATGTCGCTTGTTTATTGCTGAAAGTTTGAATAAAATTGGTTGTACATCTATAACTTCCCACGATTGTCCCTTTTAGAGCATAATTTAAGTGTAAAATCAAAAGCAATATCTTTAGTTATGTTTGTGAGATGATATATGTATATGTATTATTGTATATGTATTATTGAAAGTTTGTCTGTTTGTACAAAAATAAAATTTAAATGTATCAAAATATTATAAGGCTAGATTATTCAAATTTTACTAATAAGTGTTTAGTAATAAGATCATTAGTTCTGCAAAATTTTAGCTTTATGTGTACGGATATCTGCACCGGGAATGCTACTCTTCATCTAAATCATAAGCCCAACATATCCTGAAAATTAGTTATTTTTCTCGGGCATCTCCGGGTACTTCTGCTATTATTTATATTTATTATATTTACTCAAAAAAACTAACACTTACAAAAAATATGAAACATGAATAGGATCTTAATGCTGGTTTATTTACTGAATGGTTGTTGAAATTGGGAAATGGAAAAATAAAACCAAATTAATCTAGAGATTAACAAAATTAATTACTATAGTCAAACCAATTAAATCAATATAAATATTAAATCAATAATAACATATTTAAAAACTTTGCTTTAATATGTTATTAATTTAACAATAATAGAATTTCAAAATTTTTCTTACTTTAATTTAAAACGAAAATGCAAAGTATCTTAAAAGACATATAACTGATTATTTTATTTTTTGATTTTAGTGCAAAGACGGGTATTTCAGCTAGTATTAACTATTAAATAGTATGTATATATATATATATATATATATATATATATATATATATATATATATATATATATATATATATATATATATATATAAATTTTAAGAATGAAATATTTGTCATCACCCAATATTCATAAGTGTTGCAATCCATGTACAAATCTTCTGTTATAAATGTTTGTTCATTGAACATATATTATTAAATTCACCAAGTTTTATTGACAGTTTTGTATTAATAATAAATATTGTGGAAATATTTTGATTATTTGAAAGTAATTATTATGATTAAAAATAAGAATTTAACTAATCATGATAATATTTATAAGTTTATTTTGAATAATTAACCATTATTTTTACTAATTACTATAAATTAGGACAATAATTTTTATTGATTTAAAATAAGAAAATTTGAAATAAAACAAATATATTAATTCAAAAATATGAAATAGTGATTTTGTGTTTAAATAATCCGAGTTTAAAATTTATTAAACTTTTACCAACTTCTAATTTTTAAATAAATTTATTACGTCCTTTTTCAATACAAAATCATTTTTATAAATTTTATTTTGACATGGTATTTTTAAAATGTCATTGATTTCAAAGTTTCAATAAATTTTTACTAATTTATAAATTTTATTCCGTCTAGCATTGTTGAGATTAGTAAAATCATATTTCTAATAATATAACTTTTTATAAATGAATTTTAATATTATAATTTATGAGTAGATTGTGACACATTCCTTCTTTGAAGTATCAGGAGAAAAAAAGTCATGTTCACACTTTCGTTCGAAGCTTTAAGAAGTATTAGACCGGCATAAATAGAAAGAGAAAATATTCTCTGTAGAAAGACGAGTTTGTACAAAAATCTGAACACAAATATCATTTTTTTAAAAAATTAGAATTATTTTAAAAAATCAAATTATAGATTGGCGGTAGCCTACTGATAAACAGTTGAATATAGAATAAAATTTAATGATTTGTGTTATGGTTTTATAATTTATTTAATAAATAATTTTGTACTTTATGGAAATTTACCGGTATTCCCGGTAATGTGATTAGAAATTTACCTTTATATTTTAATTATATAAGATTTCATTGGTTGGAAATTTTAATAATTTTAAATTACTAGTGCTGTGAAACCTATCATTTTTATTATAATAATTATCAATATTTTATTAATAAAACAAATTTATTAATGTTTTTAATAGTTGTTTTCTAGTTATTGATTAATTACTTTAAGCAGAATTCTCATAATCTTTCTGCCACAAAAAAACAAAATAATTATAATACATATAATTATAGATGAAATTCAATCAGTATTTTTCGGTGGAATTAAAAGACATTTTACGAAATTTGTTACAGTCGGATCTGACAAGGCGGTATGGAAACCTGCGAAACGGAGTCAATGATATCAAAAATCATAAATGGTTTAATGGGAAATGTGACTGGATCGAATTATATCACCAACAGGTATAAAAAGAAATTGACATTTTTAAAAAATAATAGATAATTAATCATTTTTAAATATTTTTATAGGTATTTTAAGTATCAAAATAAACAAAATGTCAATATATTCAATTTGAATAATATTATTTTTGAACAAAAATTGTGTTAATAATAAACAGTTAGTAATCTACAAATATTTATTTTTAATACAAAATACAAATTATTGCCTAAATCTGGTATTATTAAAACACCCGATTTAAATGGCGAATTAATTAATTAAATAATAATGCTAATTATGCGTGTCAGCTTTTATACTTATTATACTTTTACTTATAATATAATATATATTTTATTTATAAATTAATTATTTAAATATCCCTAACAAATTGCAATATTTATTTCTTGTGAATTTTAAATATGTATTTAATGTTTAAGAAATTTAAACGAAGCCTATAGACACTATTTCATAAACTGCTCAAAATATTTGTTGAAAAAATTTTGAATTTTAATTTTTTTTGCGAATCTGCCCTTTAATCTATTCATAAAACTGATAGAAATAAAACAATAAAATTGAAAAATAAAAATTCAAGAAAATTATGACGAGTCAGGGAAATGAACCTTATGAATCCTTGTAAATAAAATTATCAACTTTTTTATGTAAAATCCTACAAAATGGAGAATTAATTAATTTTTATAGCTATTAACTTTTCGTTTAAAACGAAAAACCTATAATGAATTAATTAATTAGATTGAAATTCAATTACTTCTATTGTCTTATTTTGTTTAGTATTAAAGATTATTAATAATTATCATAATTGTTGGAAAAACATAATTATAATAGATTTCATTATTAATCGGAACAAATTTATAAAAAATAAAAACTTACTTTATAATATTATAAGAACTTTTTTTTCTAATTTCACAACTGATTATTTTTTAATAAATTACTTAATAATAAACATGAAAGTATTCATTTTTAAACGATTAATGCAAAATTATGCAATTTCTAAACAGTTATTTTATCGTTTTTATCTAAAATTAAAATGTTAAATTGTTTTAAACGTAAATTGAAATCTCTGAAATTTTCTCTGATTATAAAGATAGAATAAATTATTTGGTGTATTTTTGCCTCCAAAATCTGAATTTACATTTCTAATCTTTAATACTTTCTTTACATATATTTAGTTTATTACTATAAGCCATATTTTGATCTAAGATATGTAAAATTGATCATTTGTTTTTCTAAAAAGTAGAAGGCGCTGATATTAAGAAACCATATTTTTCTACACTTCAAAGAAATTTTCTCATTATTTACAAAAATAATTAATTGTGTTTTCAAGTATGGTAGAAATCTATTTTTCAGTAAGCTGAAAATTTTACTGAAAGTTAAAAAATAATAATTTATATAATTATTATAAAAACTCTTTATTTCTCTATACACAAGTCTCAAACAACAACTGGCGACATTTTTGGTTGTCGATTTTTTATATTATTTAAATGTTGATATTAAAAAGAAAAGCCATAATTTAAATATTAAATAAATATGAAACCAATTTGATCCCTATTACTCTACAAAACATTATTTATAAAACTACTCTACAAAAATAATATTTTTAAAACAAACAAAAATACCGCAGTGGGAATCTATTCAACAAACATTAACAAAAGACATGGTTCAAATCCCAAGTAAAACTATTTTTTATAAACTAATTTCAATGTTTCTGTTTTAATATAACAACTATTTTATAAATTTTTTTACTATTATAAAATAAAAAGTGTGTATATTTTGTGTGTATTAGTATTTTTTTTAATTAACTTAAAAAATAAATATGAAAAAATAATTTATTGAACCGGGTGTGGTGACAAACCGGGAAACATCGCCACAAGTCTTTCCAACACACTTAGGATCGATTTCTAAGTTGTTTGAATTTTTTTCGAACCTCTTTCGAAACTTTCGGTCTTTCGGTATCCCGTTAGAACACAGTTTAAATCGCCTTTGAGAGCGAGAAGTGTTAATAATGCTTATTACAAGTATTGAATTGATTCTGATAGATGGGGCTGGCCACCTTGTATATTAGAATTAATTCAATACACGAAAGAGGTTAAAATTTAAGAAAATGATCCGGATCATAAAAAACAAAAGCATAAAACAAAATTAAAAAAACTGCTGAGAGGACAGTGGTATAACAAAACAAACAAAATACCCTGTCAGCTAAGAGCAGTTTTAATGTTGTTTTTTTAATATTTTTAAGTATAAAAATGAATAAACGCCCACAATATTATTGTGAATTTTATAATAAAAACCTTTCAAAAGCTCACAGAGCAAAACATGAAAAAACTAAAATACATCAAACAAAAATCGGTAGTGACCTGCAACAAGCAAGTTTTAAACTCCCATATTTTTTATGGGCTAAATATAATGGAGAACATCATTTAAGAATTAAGAAGTAAGAATTAAGAACATATTAATGAACAAATAAACATTATTTAGGACCAGGAACAAGATTGGATATAAGACTTGATGAAAATAACCACGTTTAAACATTCCAAAACCAGGAGAAGAACCAATAAATCTTGTTGATCAAGCAGCTTTAAAACATGATATTGCAATCCATGCTAAAGATATAAGATCTCAACAAAAAGCAGATATTGATTTGATTCAAGACCTGAATGAAATTCAAAATCCAACATTCAAGGAGTTTTCAAGAGCAATTGCAAAAACAGCAATGAAAGCAAATATTACATTAGATGGAGGACAAAGTCCTTTAGTCGTAGGTGGTAAAATCGATAATGATGATGAATCAGAGGTTTTAGCAATTGAATTGCACAAAGAATAAAGAAATAAGAAATAATATTTAAAAATTGAAGTTTTTAACAAGGATGATATTTGGTCAGCAGATTTAATTGAAACAGTAAATTGGAAAAATAATGAAAATTATAAATATATCCTAACAATCATTGATTTGTATACTAGATATGCTTTGGCTATTCCATTATTAAACAAGAAATAATTAAAGACGCATTTGAAAACTTAATTGAGTCGTCAAATAGATTTCCTAATAAATTTCCGAGTTTTATATCAAAACATTTAAAATTTTTTTACTGGAAACGATTTCGAAATTCATTCAAATTACAACCAACCAGATGACACACAATCCAGTCATTGAACGATTCAACAGAACACTTAAGAGTTTAATGTACAAAAATTTACAGAACGAGGATATAGAATTTGGATTGATATTTTACCGAATTTGATGAATTTTTATAATAATAAAGTTCATAGAATGATAAAAACAACTCCAATAGAAGCAACTAATAATCCTGATTTAATACAAGAAATTACAAATGAAAATAATGATAGCGATTTGATTGAAAAATAAAAATTTAACGTAGAAAACAGAGTTAGAATATTTAAATGTAAAACTTAATTTGAAACAGGAATTACTCATTCATGATCAAGAGAAATATTTATCATCAAGAAAATATACAACACAAAACCATTTACTTATAAACTACATTATTTGAATGATGAAGAACTATTAGATAGATTTTATCAACGAGAATTACAAAAAACTATTTTTTGATTTTTCGAAACCCTTCTGCAAAACTTACAGACTTTTCAAATTGAGCATATTTAAATAATTGAATGATTTTAGAAAAGTTCATTTTAAATTAAAATATAAAAAATCAAAATGGTTAAAATCTTATATAGAATTTAATATAGAAAAAAGATTTGAAGCTAAAAGAAATAAAGATAAATTTGGTGATTTCTTTTATAAATTTTTAAACAATTCATTTTATGGTTAAACTTTGGAAAATGTAAGGAATCGACAGAATATTAAGATAGTAAATAGTAAAAAACAGTTTCAATAATTGGTCGCAAAAATAGAATTTGAAGGAGTTAAAATATTTTCAGAAGATTTGTACTGCAGTTCATTTTAAAAAAAAAGTTCAATAAAAGTTGATGAATTTAATTTTGTAAGATTTGTTATTTTGGAATTATCACAATTAGTAATGTATGAATTTATATATGATATTCTCTGGAAAACTTATCAACATATCAATAATTTTAGAATTAATTAATAAGAAATCTATAGAAAAAATTAATGATTATATTGATGATGTAAAATTAGGATATTTTAAAGATAAAATGGGCAAAGGAAAAAATATAATGAGATTCTGTGTTTTAACCACTTAATGTACACATTTATTTTCAATTTTGTGTAATAATATAATAAAAATAATATAATAAAGTAATTCAAAAAAATTAAATAATTAAACAATTCAAACAACACGTTATAAACACGCTATACGTAAATATCATAAGTAAATATAATGTATAACGTATATGTCACGGGCACGTACATTAAGTGGTTAAAATCTAAAATGAATTTTCCAGATATTCTAGATTTAGAAAAAAATACAAATACTCTTCATAAAAAAATAAAAGGTTATACAAAACCATCAATAATAAATTATATTTTTTATGTAACCTGAGAATGTCTTGATGGAAAAGTATAAAAGGCTGTTAAAAGTTGGGTTTTAAATTCTAGCTACCATCATATATTATTTGAAAACCATATAAAACAAGCTCCAGATGCTTATGACGATAAAAGATTTATTTTAAGTGATGGAAAAATAACAATTATTTTATAAATTATAAAATAAGTTTTATAAAAAGGTTGGAAGAAATTAATAAAAAATATAATAATAATTTAATTGATTTAGATATAGCAGATGTTGAAATTAGATTTCAATTAGTTCTTTAAGATATTTTGAAATAATTTTTCTCAAGGTTTTCAAAATACATTTTTATACCAAGAATATTTGCGTTGATTCCAAGTCTGAGAATTATTTTCCCGATAATTATTTTTAAGAATTTTCCAATTCTATGAATTTTCCGAGAACTTTTCCAAAATATTTTCCAAGTCTGAAAATTTTCCTAGAATTATTTCCAAGAATTTCAAGCATTTTTATGGAATTATAAATATTATTTTTCTTTAAAAGATTATGTTTTTAGAGTAATAGTAAAAAGTCATAAGAAAGTTCGATCCTGAGTAATCGAACGACCGTTAGGGAGTGATTAATATTATTAAACAAAATCACCATTAAGTTACAGAATATGCTAGAAAACCCCTCTTTTATTTTTGAGGATAAAATTAAATAAATTGAGTGAACAAAACTATTTATTAAAAACAAAAAAAACGACATCCGAAACTTGAAACTTGAAGTAAGGTCTTTTGTAATATCATGCAAATATAAAATATAATGTTGGGGTAATGAAAAAGGACACAAAATATAACTGAATCAGAATAAAAAGCAATAAAAACACCAAAATAACCATAGTGAAAAATTTATGAAAAATTTATAAAATGTAAAAATTAATATCAATCAGGGAAAATTGATATGGTTGAACGCTAAATCATAAGACTAATCCAAAACCAATAATAAATATTTAGTGAGGGCTCCCTAGAAAAAATTATAATAAAGTAACAAACTAATTAAAAAATTATTTAATAGCTAAAGGAAGATCCGAGCTAATGGGAAGCCCGAGTCAACGGGAAACCCAGCCGATGTGGAAAACCTGGAGTGCATTGAGACCCCGACTAATTAGAAGTTGAAGCGAACTCGACTTAGTGCCGGTTAGAAATGAAATAGGTAAGATTTCAATAATTCCTCCCAGAAGATTGAAAATAATGTTGATCCAATATCGGATAATGCCTTTCAGAAAAGTATTAAAAAGAAAAGCTGAAAAGAGACGAGCTACCAGTTGGTCGAAAAAACAATATCAGAGAACGTTTACGAAAATCTAAGAGAACTTGAGAAAGAAAAGAATTCAAGTAAAGCTAGAGAGAATTATAAATTATCGTACCAGAAAAGTGATTACCCCTTGGGCAACCTACCTTACGACAATAAATGTCTACAAAAGAAATATACAAATCGAGCGATTAATTGTAATTGTGGTAAAGTTTGAATAAAGTTGTTTTGTGTTGGGTTTCAGTTATTTGATTGAGAAGGACATGAGGAGTCAGAAACTAACCGACTTGTTAAATAATAACCCAACATTAATGCAGTCACGCTAACCGGGTGATGGATTAAAAAATTGGATAGTAAGAAAACTAATATTTTGACATATTTAAATACATGAAATGTAAAATAATATTTCATCCAACTAAATTATATTAGGCAGCTACTAGAAAATAAAACTAATGAAATTGTACAAACGCGGATTTTTGATATTCTGAGAATCACTGGTTGTCAAAAAGTGAACAAAGAAAAAATAAACTTTGCTGTCCCACTTTTAGTTAAAATGGCAATTTTTAGTTTTGTATTTTGTTTAAAATTATCCTTCCATAAATTACCCTCGTTTTTATTCGAATTTTTATTTTTTTCTCAGGAGTCATAGATAATTGAATATATTTCGTTTTGATGCAACTTTTTAAGGACTCACTTAAATAATAAATTATTGTATCGTATTCTCATTGATACCCTCATAACTTCATAAATTTTTATTGTTTTTCAAAGTTTTAACATGACTTTTGTTTAGTTACAAATTTAAAGTTTCAAAACTAATTAGCTATAAGTAATTGTACTTTTATAGAACCGCTATAAAATACATTTTCCGTCTAACCTGAGATACATCATTTCCAAATTCAATTTGATGTAAGCAGGAAAATTTGGACACTGACTGACGCAAACACACCCAATACACACTTGATAACGGCATACAGACTAATTCATGAGACTAATACATTCTGATCTAATTGTACCCATTCAAATTACAAACAAAGATGTCATGTGAGTGTGACGGATAAATTTTCTGTTTAAAGTAGATACAAAATTGGAAATGGTGTATCAACTTCATTGTCAATTTTGCACTGTAGATAAAACAAAATCAACACAATCAAATAAATGTTTATTTGTTATTCTCGAGAATTCAAAATTTTCTTCATAGTGACAATACCATAATAATTATCTATAAATATTTATATATTTTTTATTAAAAATGTTACAATTACCTTTTAAATCTGCCATCATATTCCTAAAAATGAAACAAGAAATTATTCAAAAAATTGTTTAATGAATATTTTTATGTTATTTTATGCTATTTTATGTGTTTTGTACGCAATGGAGCAAAGTTATTTTGAGTTGTTGATATTGTAAAAATGTTAGTATTGCTAAAAGTTCTGAAGAAACCCTCATCCAAATTTAGTTACCAGCTCTTTTTCGAAAATGTCATTTAAAATTGTCGGCTTCTACAAATGTGTACAGGGTGCATGAGGGGGTCAGCGTGAACTGGATGTCTAAAAAATAACATAATTAAAATTTGACTAAATTGCTTCAATAACTTCAATAATTGTAAATATTTGACAATATATAAATAAAAAATCCCAATCATGTGAATTATCAAAACTAGACTAAAATATTTGTAAATCAGAAATTCAATTTTCATTTTTGTTAGAAAAGCAAATTTACCAATAATGTATATAATTAATTTTTTTACAATGAAGAAAATAAGTTTGGAAAACAGAATATAAATTTATTTTCCATTAAATTCAATTTGGTTTCGTTAATTTAGTTTTTTCAAATTATTAATTACTTTTTTGATTAATATTTTAATAAAATTAGACAGAAAAAAAAGAAGATTTATTGTAAAAAACAAAAACAAAATAGATTTTTTTAAAATTTTTTAATATTTTTAATCATTTTTGATATCTAAGATAATAATTGATTCTCCGCTTTTGTGATGCTGGCGTATTTTCTTCAAATATTATTTCCTTTATAAAATTATCTTAAATTACTTCTTTTAAAAATAAGAACTTCTTTCGATTTTCACCTCTGATTTCTTTTCAATTGACATTGTATTTATAAAAACTTGCTCATTTTATCCTGTAACAACAGATGTATGTCCAATGAAGACATTTACACTAAATATTCCTGTTTTGACGGTTTCAATATGTTAACATAAATTTTATAGTAGTAGAATATTTTGTAAATATTAATAATACTAATAAAATTAATAAATAATAATAATAATCGTCTACAAACTGTATCGAAATTGTTATTTGATAGTTTTTTTTCGGTATTTATGGTAAACTCTTGTATCCAATGGGCACTTGTCGGTCGGATGTGTTACCAAAACGATTTCAATTGGTTTAGGGTTACATTCAATTAATTGAAACTAAGGAACAATATTTTTAAAAATAAAATAGTGAATACCAATCCAAAAACTAAACATAAACCAATCCAAAATCCCAAGATGGTAGAGACTTTAAATTAAATTGGCTCAATTTGAAATAATTTTTTTATTAAGAAAAAAGTTATTAAAACTTAATCCTCTGTTATCACTTTGTTAAAGTTAACAAGGACATAGCTAAGAAAGAGGAAGTCGAAATTGAAACAGTATAAATTGTACGTTTAACTTGATTATAATTAGTTACAGAATTATAAAAGTCGGTTAATATTAGGCAATATTAAGAATTACAAACGGCCAGAGAGACTAGTACATATATTTAAATATAGCACCTAAAATATATTTTATTTTACGGACAAATCTTTATTTTAATCACAAGAAAAACTATGAAAGTTCCAAAAATTGTGGAAAAATAATATACTACAAAGACTTTCAATTCAAATAAAAAAATTAAATTTTTTCATTCGAAAACTGTTGTTTATATTACACTGGCCTTCTGTATAAAGTCATGTTTTCCTTTATTTCGTATCTTTTTAACAAAAATACTTATTTTAAGATAGTTAAATCCAATTCGGTTTTAAAATTCTTCAAATCCAACATAAATTTATTATTATACAAGTTTTTAATTTTCCTCAAAAACATGACATCTCACTTAAATTCAGATATCTAACTAAGATAAAGTTACAATGTATTTCATAAAAAATAAAGTAAGTACTATCAAATAAAACGTTATCAATGTTAGAAGTTTACCGTAAAAAATTATTTTGTGAATTTTCTAAAACAAAAAAAAATTGATGCTAAAGTTAGATTTTATACGACTAAATAAATTTTTTGACAATTGCAATTGAGATGAATTAATTGCGCATTTAATAATAATTGCTCCAAATCATAAAAATTAACAAATCATTAAATGTACAAAAATTAAAACTAAAGAAATTTGTATACAAAAACATAAACAATAAATTTTGTGGCAACATCTTTCGATAATAATGGAGAAAAAAAATTTAAATAAGTTTTGTTTAAATGAGATTATATCTTTTTTAATTTAAATTAAAAATAATTAAATTCAATTTTATCATTAATATCAAAAACTACCGTTATTTGAAATTTTTCAATATTATTTCATATAAAATATTTCTAGATCCGACTGTTATCTGATCTTAATTATATATTTTCTACTAATTCATCAAATTCAGATATCTTGTACATCATTTATAAAAATTTGTAAAAATACTTTACAATTTTTATGTTTTATATAAAATATATTTCATTAAATTTTATTGCATTTTCAGAATTATTTTATATAATTTATCTTTTATTATATATATATATATATACATATCTTTTTTTTAATCACTATATGTCTTTTTTAGAATCTAGTTATAAATACTAAATTCATGATTCGATATAGATTTATTTGCGCCTTTATTGTCCGCGCCGTTTTTGTCTGCACTGCTTTTCCCGTGCCTTCATTCGATGATACCTGTAAAAATATGGGTGGGAAAATAGAATTGAATAGACATCGTGGCTACTCATTCCAATTGTTGAATGATAAAATACAAGCATTAAAACAAGATCTTAATGGTATAAAGGAAAAGCGAGCATGCCAAGAATTAAATATTCTATGCTCCACCCTAAGTTCTTAGTTAAACAACAGAGATAGAATTCATTCTTCGTCAGAAAAGTCATCATTTACTTCAGAGTTAAAATGAATGAGAACTAGTGCTTATAATTGAGTTCCGTAGCATTTTCATGTTGATATTAGCATTTATGAGACCGGATTATTTTTGCAACTTCTATCGAACAAGACTCATGCAATCGGATGAGAAAAGTACAAGAAATGAAAATCAAGCAATAATGTTAATATAATCAAGAATATCTTATTTATAATAGTGAATATCTATATAATTGTTTATACATATTTGAAAATTTAACTTTATTTCAATTAGGTGCCTCCTCCCATCCTTCCTAGAATGAAAAGTAATGATGACACGTCAAACTTTGACAAATATGAAGAAGAGCAATTCCCTATATCAAATATTGAAAAATATCCCGTTGAATTTATAGATTTTTGAAAGAAGATTTGATTAAAATTTTGAGAATTGATATAAATAAAAAAAAATCAAAATAATTTTTTTCAATTAAGGAATTTGTTAGAAAAATTTGAAATGTAAATCTTAAATTTATTGTCTATGATTGATAATTATATTTTTGTATATTTCTCATTACTTACAATTGTAAGTAAATATAATGTGTTATGATTTTAAATCAAATAAAATTTAGGATCATTTTCTTTTTTTTACACTTTATCTTATTTATGCTAATAGAAATTTTTAGGAAATAACAGAAAAGTTGTCATTCCACAATTTGAAATATAAAACAATCGATTTAAATAAAAATGAAATGTTTAATTTTTATGATTTCCCAATAACGCAAATTTTTCCCATATAAAGCTTAAATTAAAACAAGAGAAATGTTAAATTATTCATGGAATATTTCAAGGGAAAACAAAATCAAAATGTAGCAATAACAAGTATTATGCCGAATACTGCTGGTTTGAAAAAGAAACGGATTTGCTCTTTATGTTAATGCAACACTGGACAATTAAAAGTAGTCAATGGTGAAATAAATTTAAGATTATCCTAATAATAATCATGATGCAAAAACTTCTAAAATAACAGAAATATCTTAAAACTAAATGTTTAAATGGGTTTTTGCTGGCATATATTAGTAATGTCTTTTTTTACTTCGGTATTCGTAATTGAGAAGGTTAAAGAAATATGTTTGATTGCAGTGCTAAGTCACTTGTGCAAACAGATCGACCCTCCGGCAATCAAAATTGAAAGGTCAGACCTGGTCTCTTCCTTTCCGTTGGGGCCGAGAACATTTTGATCTCGACCAACTACTCGCTGAAGCCGTGACGGAGTCATGAGAACTTTGAACTAACTTTACTATATTGTAGTATTTATTAAATTAGAAGTTTTTCGTTGTTGTTTTCGTCATTACCTTTTTTCTTATGTCTGGTGCGAAAATGGGTTTATATTTCGTTAGGAAAATCTACTAAGGATCTATGCTATTTATTATGATCTGAGATCATATACGAATTGTCGATATACGGATGTGCCAGGTTCACGAAACTATTTTTTGTCGACTTAAGACCTCATATAGGCAGTACATGTACATAGGTTTGAAGTAATTGATCATTTGGTACTTATGGGAGGCCCGTCTAGACATCCCACTGACAGTCATACTTACCGTCAATTTCTCATTATCAACGTAAACACCAACATTAATAAACACAACATTTAACAATAACACGGCAAGCACAAATTTGGATTAATTGAACGTCAAAATATTGTAAATCATCCTACTTTGTCATTTATCTAAGAATTACCAGTGCACGTTGGTTTTTCAAGTAAAATTGAGACCTCAACACTATTTTATTTATTATTCTTTTCTAGTTGGCAGATTTTTTTAATGCTTTGTTCTTTTAACCATGTCGGTAATTGAAATTTGCGTTTATTAATTTTATTATACTTTAATTTGTCGTCAATATATTGTGAACTTTGCTTTGTCCTATTTGACGTTTGATCATAGACTTTGATTTGACTTGATGCGAATTTCCTATGTATTCAAACAAACTCTCAATTCTCCCGTTCAACCCCAATCCACTGCCTCAAGAATTACCATATCGTTAACAGTTGATTTGTGAAGTTCACCCTTTGCCGACAACCACATACATGTCACAGTATCAATGCTGTTGCCTTAATTTTGTTATTATTTCATATTTTTCCATTAATTTTTACTAAAAATTTTGTGTCACTAAGAATATGCTGAATTCCTTAAAATTTGAGTATTGGATTATATTCATTTTAATGTCCTAGAGAAATAAGTTTCAGAAAATTTTAAATGACTGCGGCAGACCAAATGCCAAAGTGAAAAGTATATAATCCAGAGCTTTGAATTTTATTCCCCCTAATCATGTTATCCACATTGGTTAAATTATAAGTGTTGGCGCCTAGGGGTGTGTCATGCTCAAAATGGTAGTAGGGGTAATTGTGGTTGATTTAACCCGACTCCTTCCTAGACGCCAAGGTGCCTATTGTTTGACTACTCCTGTGCCCATGGCGACGACCATGTTGGTACTGTACATAGTAACTGAGGAATTATGGGCAGGTGAGCTACTCATTTACGAGTCCAATTGTGCTGAAAGAGGCTTACGTTCTCGTGAACTAAGACAGAGATCACACGATGAGTAACTCAACAACCCTGGTCCGAGGGCTAACAACATTCACCATTTCTCATATCAACCCATCAAAGAAAAATAATAAACAAAAAAAATCTATCCACGACACAGATACATTCATTATCATGTCCAAAGATTATCAAGACCTCACTGCAAGGCTAAGATAACTTCAACGTGGTAGTGTCACTAGCCCAGATGTGTGGGGAGTTGGCAATTTGTTATAAGAAAAGGCTTATAAAAACTCGTTAGTTCCACAAACAATTTAACATAATTAAGCAAAAATCAATAGAAAACATTACTTTTTAAAGAACTGATATCAAAATTTTTAAAACGAATTTCTTAAATTATTAAAAATCCATCCAATCGCAATCAGCAAATAACATTTTAAGCTTTTGATATCTATTTCATATAACGCCACCATCAAACTTTATTTGACTAGAACATTCACACTGGACAAAGCTTTCACAGCATCACAGATATGAGCTTTAGTGTAATTTCCCAAAATACCGAACGCGTAATAAATTTATTTACAACACTACTTTTAAACTAATTTGATTAAACCCATTCAAAAGATATGAATTCACGCCAGAAAACCAATAGAAACCGAATTATTGCCGACGTGCTTTATGAGACCGATACTCTTTACTTTCATGTCTATGATGCTTTCGACTGCTACGATCATGCCTGTGATCTCGGTAACTACGGCGATCACTTTTTGAACGACTTCTGAATATTACAAGCTATTAATATTAAATCGAAAATTCGGTTTCCTTATAAAATTGTCAAAAAACAAATCATTCCATTTTCTATGAAAACAGAAGACTAAATAATAAAACCTTATTTCTGATTCCTTGGTGACGATTAATAATCACCTACAACTCCAAATATGCAGTCCACTACGTGAGAATCTTTTAAAGTATAAATTTATAAAGGAATTTACTTGCTAATTTTCAAATTGAACAAACAGAAGTTTCAATCTAGAAAACATTATTCAATAATACTTACCGTCTATTAGCTTTATCACGACTCCTACCTCGTCTCAGTGAATCAGATCTGTGCCTTGTTTTAGTCGACATATTTTTTAAAAATTCACGCACCTCTGTGTAACCTATATGCATTTTACCAGATAGATGCTCTTCAACTCTTTGAGGTGCATCGTCTTTTATTCGAAACGCTCCACAAACACTGCAAACTTCCAGTTCTTTGGCCTTAATAAGTCAATCGAGAAATAGAAACGTAAAGAATTACTTGCTGGCTTAACGTTTCAATTTCTTTTTGATAAAAATTTTGCTCATATTTCAGTTCATCTGTTTGGTGTAAAACAGATTGACTTTCAATCACCTTACCAACATTACCCAATTCTTCCGCTTTAGATATCAATTCATTAATTTTATTTGTCACTTCTTCCAGTTTCCGCTTTTTTTCTTCGTGAAAACCACCATTAAGAGAAGGTCCATTTAACCGCAAGCGTTCCTGTCCTTTCCATATTCTACTCTCTACGTCAGATACCAGCTGATTTAAAAGCCTATACAAATCTTCTTCAAATCCCATTTTTTTATATCTACTAGATTTTCTATAATTCTGAATCAACTTTTCATTGTGAATCTTTTCACATTGTCCTAAATCTGCTTTGGTATTAATAAATAGACTATGTGGACAAAGTCCAGCTAAAAAGTAGCTACATACATCATCATCATCCCAGCGAGTTTCTTTATTAAAATCAGTAACATTATTACGATTCTTACCCATTAATTCATCCAATAATGCTGCTTGGGCAGCCAATGCCATTGTTAAAACTTTTAACTATTAATTAATAAATATGGAAGAAATAAAATATATATTTTTATTAAAACAAAAGAAAGTTAAGTAGAATAACAAAATGCAAATATTTAGTATTTCAAATTTAAATTTGCAAATAATTAAGTTTCTTTAACAAAACCCAATATTATATACAAAATGTTATATAATATTTAATTATATGACATAATGTTAATAAATTATTTTTGATAAACCATTAACTGGTTAAAATATCTCTTTTAGTTATAAAATAAATCAAAAATTTAATAGATGTTTGTTTAATTTAAATATTTGTAAAATGTATGCAATATTGCATCCAACAGTATTATCAAGTAATTTACAGCATATGATTTTTATTTATACGATTGACATCAGTTGTTAGGGATCGGTAGCACTATGTGAACCACTTGAATGATATAGAAAAAGACGAATCTGCTTATCAAACTGTCAATACTAAATGATACAATCTGGGTTCATATTGTTGGGTTTATAATTAAGAGAATAATGAAAAGTTTTATTGATACATTCTGACTTCAATCGTGTGGTATGAAATCGATGAATTCCTAACACTATATAGATTTATTGATAATACAATTTACAACACAATGAGTGACTTTTTTAAAAATTATAACTCATAGGCTTGACTCATCATATTTTTAAATTTGAATTTCCAAAGGTCAAATAAGGTCAGACCTTCAACCAACAGTATCATTCGAAAGGTCTTGAAAAGCTCTATTCGATGGTCATATCCTTGAAAGTCTAAGGTGTGTCCTCAACCTTCAAAGGGTCAATAACCTTCGAATTTTTTCAAACCTTATAATATATTATAAGATAACCCCAATCAAACATTCTTTTCACGATATATTTCGACAGTTTTCCTGTCATCATCAGGTGGGATATAATAACTATGTATGTTCATTCGCGAATTCATAATAATCAGAATAATAATCATCACACATAATCATTTTATTGTCATATCCATTTTGATATCTAAATCGAGCTGCTTCCATTTGTGCACGCCATACTTGAGATCGATAATCAGGGATCATAGCAGTCATAATACCTCCAGTACTGTCAGTAATATTAAACAATCTCGTAGCTGAACTCTTCTCAATCATTTTATTTGGAACCTGTCTTTGTGTAGCTACACATAAATTTGATCTCATATCATTCCTTTCTGAACACAAAACAATATCGATTCGGCCATTTTGATCTTGAGCACATTTCAACAAGTTTGTTTGATCCATATTCAATTGACCAGGTACAGATTGAACTAATTGTCCGTCTCGAGATAATGTGATTAGAGAGAATCCATTATCCAGAACTTTAAGCGATTTGCTAGATCTGATAACATCGTCTTTCCAAATAGTTTCTATTTCCATTTTGCTGCGGGTTCCATTCAACCTTGCCATTAAATCATCGAGATCCATCAATTCCCCGTTATATTTAAATCCATAATTTGTAACTTTGTTACTTTCCATAAATTCCAACCAAAATCGAAGAGAACTCAAATTCAAAAAAATCTTCAGTTAAAACCTTAAATCCATTCGAGATCGATAAATCTAAAACTCAAATTACAACTCAATAAACCAAAAAAATTGAAAAACTACCTCTTGCTCGCGTCTGTGTGCGCACACAGCCAAAAACAGAAAAGAAAAGCGCACACAGACGCGAGATCAGATTAAAATTTTCACCCTCTCAATTTTACGCGTCTGTGTGCGCACACAACCAAAACAAAGAAAAAAGCGCACACAGACGCGAAACAACTAATAATTCACCATCCTCCCCCCCTTGACACCTTAGTGTCAATCTCAAATCCCCATCAGCTTCTCCTTCTTCTTTTAGACTCAAACATAATTTGAAGATACATTCCCGTGTCAGTTTATTCCTTTTCCCCTTCATTTCTTGCACTTCCCTCGCCGTTTTCTCCCTTCTCCCCTTCATTTTCTGCATTTCCCTCGCCATTTTATCCCTTCTCCCCTTCATTTTCTGCATTTCCCTCGCCATTTTATCCCTTCTCCCCTTCATTTCCTGCATTATGGCTCAATCTCCAATAACCCTCACAAACCCATCTTTGTATTATATAAGCCGCCGCGCCACGCACCTTTTTTGAAAGATCGTTGTGGATTCTCCATCCACCAACGCCATACTCGGCCAAGCAGCTGTCCATGTTCAGTTTGTTTAGGTGTAATCTCTCCATTATTCTTTCTCCCTTTTTCGCCAGTTCAATATTCCACCCTTTTCCCTGTTGCATTTCATTTAGTGACCAGTTTTCACTTACTGTTTTTATAAGCATTTTACAAAGTCGTTCTTTGATTGCTTCGTGTTTCGATTCCCCAATCGACCCCTTGTCTTTCATGTTCATCTTTAGAGGCGTTCGCGGCACCATTAGAGGCGTGCAAGCGAGTTCCAGTGATCCTTGATGTTTGAAACTGTTCGATGATTCGTTCAATTTTTCCAAAACTTCTTTGGCCCCTTGATCATTATCACGTACAGTTTCCCATGATTTCCCATATACCCTACTGGTCTCCTTGTTTGGCCTCTCCCCTTTGGAGTCTTCTGCCCCTTTTACATTATCACGTTCTTCTTTAATCGATTAACTTCCCCTTCGTCGTCCTGCATATCATTAACCGCCGCCTCGGGCGTTAAATCCTCTGATTCTGGTTTGTCTTTTTCCCAATTACTCATCACTTCCGTTGTCTTCGGTTCTACAATTTTATCGTCGGATAATTTTATGATCTCACCAGCCCGGCAAGCCTCATCTTGCTTTTCCCCTGTATTCATTTTTCCTTGAACATTTTGTGTGATTGTCATAACGTTAACTAATTCGTTAGTTCTTCCAGAATTGAATATTTGCCCATCTAAATGACTCTGAGCTCCTTGCTCTTCATTAGATGCCCTACTCCTGTCGAGTGGCGTGTCCTCAATTCCTCGAGATGCCCGTAACTCGTCATTGAACATTTCAGTTACCGCAAAATAACTCTGACCCGTCCTCATTGATGCGTTTTCATTTAGTAATTCGTTGTGTCTCTGCTTACATCCGGTAACCTTGCAGAAAGATTCTTTACGACATTCCTTGGCCATGTGATTTCTTTTGAAGCAATTCCTGCACAGTTTCTTTTCTTCGACGACTCTCTTCCTTTCTGAAATTGTGAGTTGCTTAAACTTGTCACATTGGTCTAGGTAATGTTGACCACCACATTGTACACACTCTGATCTATAGCCGTTAGAGTTATTTACCTGTATAACCGTTCCCCTTTTAACTCTGCCATCTGGTTGCCCCGTAAAATGCGTCCAACCTCCTGGATTGAAGCTTTCTCTTTCTCTAGACACACCTTCTACTCTTGACACATCATAAGCCCTGGTGCATGGTTGAGTCCCATACACGACCTCGTTAGTGGACCTTAGGATCTCCGCTTCTTGTTGTATCCATCTTCTCAAATCCTCTATCGTCTCCCGCAATTCCTTTTCTATTTTCTCTTTCTTCCATTTATACACAAGATCCGTTGTTAACTTGCCCAAACACTTTTGAAACAGATATCCAGTCTTTAACTCGGATTCTTTCCCAGTGGATTTAAATCGCACGGTGACTGTTTCTAATAATCCAACAAATAAGTCAAGATCCTTCAAATCTCCTTCTCGAATTGGCCTGAACTGGTCCATCTCCTCTAACATTGATAAATATATCCTTTCATCTCCACCATATCGCCTATCCAACTTCTCTTTTGCCATTTGATAAGCCTCTGCCGAATATCCTAGATTTTCAATTAACTTTAATGGCTCTCCGTGAAGGTACTTGTGCAGGTGAAACATCTTTTCAACCTCATCACCTTCCGCTTCGTCAACACACGCCGTAAAAGCTGCCTTCCATGGTTCGTACTCTTTCATCTTGCCTTCAAAGACAGGTATTGTAATTTTCTGTAGACTTTCCAGTTTTCTTTTATGCACGGAATTATTCTTCTTGATTGTATCATCATTCACCTTTTCCTTCTTTTCCATAAAAGATTGATTTGCTTTTCTTTCCATCAATGCCCCAATTATTTGATGTTTTTCCTCGATCTCCTGCAGGTCTTTATCTAAGATTGCAGTGATGTCCAATCTATGTAATTTTTCACTGATCGTTCTTAGATCTCTTAATTCTTCATCTAGACTCTCCTTTAGATCTTCATATTCCTCCAACCATTTGCTAACATCCTTACCCTTTATATCATTCAGAATCTTGTTTCTCCATCTCGTTAATTTTCCTTTTTTCATTCTCTTTTTCCACAATTCTTCTTCTAACATCTCTTCGTCATTGCCACCGCACAGCCTGAGTGACAAATGAAGTGTCGACCCTACTTGTATCCTATAATAGTTCAATCTTCTTTTATTTTCTAACTGCTTTCCTGCGTATACTAACATTTGATAATTTTCCGGAATTCCTTCTTTGTCCTGGATATTTCCTTTTATCTTTTCAATTGTGTCGTTCCATTTAACGTCCAGAGTAATTGTCTTACCAGTAAGAGTCTTGACAAATATTTGATTTTCCCCTCGCAACTCCAAACCCATTACCCCGCTCGCCCTCACCCTTGACTCAGCTCTGTTCTTTACCCTGTTCCCCTGGCTTCCCCCTTTAAAAGAGTGCTGGGGCCCATAGCAGCACTTTCCCACGCTCGATAGGGAAGGGAGGATGTTTAATTTTACAGAAATATTAGTTGTTATTACATTTTTTATCATAATACATAAATACAAAAAATACATTTTACAATCATCAATTACCTTGTTCCGGCTGGCTAGCCGGAACCACGCTCTGCTACCATGTTCATTCGCGAATTCATAATAATCAGAATAATAATCATCACACATAATCATTTTATTGTCATATCCATTTTGATATCTAAATCGAGCTGCTTCCATTTGTGCACGCCATACTTGAGATCGATAATCAGGGATCATAGCAGTCATAATACCTCCAGTACTGTCAGTAATATTAAACAATCTCGTAGCTGAACTCTTCTCAATCATTTTATTTGGAACCTGTCTTTGTGTAGCTACACATAAATTTGATCTCATATCATTCCTTTCTGAACACAAAACAATATCGATTCGGCCATTTTGATCTTGAGCACATTTCAACAAATTTGTTTGATCCATATTCAATTGACCAGGTACAGATTGAACTAATTGTCCGTCTCGAGATAATGTGATTAGAGAGAATCCATTATCCAGAACTTTAAGCGATTTGCTAGATCTGATAACATCGTCTTTCCAAATAGTTTCTATTTCCATTTTGCTGCGGGTTCCATTCAACCTTGCCATTAAATCATCGAGATCCATCAATTCCCCGTTATATTTAAATCCATAATTTGTAACTTTGTTACTTTCCATAAATTCCAACCAAAATCGAAGAGAACTCAAATTCAAAAAAATCTTCAGTTAAAACCTTAAATCCATTCGAGATCGATAAATCTAAAACTCAAATTACAACTCAATAAACCAAAAAAATTGAAAAACTACCTCTTGCTCGCGTCTGTGTGCGCACACAGCCAAAAACAGAAAAGAAAAGCGCACACAGACGCGAGATCAGATTAAAATTTTCACCCTCTCAATTTTACGCGTCTGTGTGCGCACACAACCAAAACAAAGAAAAAAGCGCACACAGACGCGAAACAACTAATAATTCACCAATGTAAATTAAGGGTTTTAAACAAATTTATTAATTATATAAAAACTTTTTATTTAATAAAAACATTTAATTATTTTTAAAAATTATAATTAAATTAATATATTATTTTTAAAAATTTTAAACATTCAAAATTTAATTTAATAATTTAAAAAATTTTATTAATTATTTAATTTAACACAACAATCAATACATACAATATACTAGAAAAAAATTATTTAAAAACATTTGAAATACAAAGTATTCACTGCATTCTGCACATTAATTTTTGGATTCAATGACTTTATTAACAACTCCTCACAAATCACGTTCCCAATAATTATCGAAATCTCTTAATAAAATTTTAAAATCAGACATACCTATTTTAATCTTACAGCCCTTATTGTGCTCACTAATATGGGTCAAAGCCTTCGGTCTACAATGTTCTCGAGCTCGAATACAGAGATGACGGGAAGTCTCTCCAATGTATGTGGCATTACACCCATTACATGTAAACTGATAAACGAGATCAGAACACAATTCGACCGGAGTTTTTGACTTATTAATAAACATATTGCATACTTTCCATAAAGTTGACACTATCCTATAGTTTAAATTCCTTAACTGCTTTCTTATCTTCACTTTATAATCCTTAAAACCTTCTGAGTACGGCAATACTAACACAAATTTAGGCTCATTATCCTTGCTCACACTATTTAATTTATTTGGCTCATCAGACTGACACACCTCAACAAAAAACTAAATTTCTGTTAGTATTTCTGTTAGTATAATTCTAAAGGTACTTGGGAGGTAGGTATGATAGTCATGCCTTCGAAGGTGTATCGAGTGTCCTTAACCTTCAAAGGGTCAAAAACCTTCGAATTTTTACAAATCTTATAATATATACATCATTCGAAAGGTATTTGAGAGGTGAATATGATTGTCATATCCTCGAAAGTTTATGATAGGTCAATAACCTTCAAAGAGTGTTCAAACTTAAATGTATTTTTAAACCTTACAAGTTATATATCATTAAAAAGGAGTTTTGATGGTAAGTTCGAAGGTCATACCCTCGAAGGGTCCAAGGTTAAAAAATTTTAAAATCTTATAATATACATAATGAGTACGGAACTTTATAAATAAATTGTGAACAATTACAGCACTGAGCTATACATGCCAACAAGGATATAACGGTTATGAAATTCAATGGTGAGACGATTCTGCCAGTAAAACAATTCTACTTTCTCGCTTTATGAATTGGTAATAGGGTTAATGTTAGTAAAAAGTGAGCTCACTTTGGCTAACTACAATTAACTAACATTCTTATGGATTCACAGACTATCGGTAGAAGATATGTGTCTGATTTACTTCTCTTACTGTTTTGAATAATATTGTAAAAGTCAATTATTATAGCTTTGATTATATGAATTTTCATTGAGAATGAGTAAATAGAGAAACTAAAAATTAAATTAGGAAGAGTTTTTGAAAGTAGTTCATTATTGTCGTAGAAAATCACAAAATTGTTATTGATAATATTGAACTCTTTGATGAAGCTACCTCAGTAAACATACATACATTGTTACATAGAAATATCGTTGGACTAAAACTGAATTTTAGACTCAAACGTTTGGAATGTTTCGGTACACAACACGCATGCCCAGCAATAAGAATACTTAAAATGAAATATAATAAACACCAAATAAACAGATATAATAGAGAAGTATAGTGCACAAAAATAAGACATCCAAATTAAAAATAAAATAAAAACACGAGCAGGAAGTGTTGCACGAAATCTACTTAGATTCAATTAAAAAACACATCAACAATAAACAAATTGGAATAAAGGCGATAAGTAAAAGTAAGAAAGGAAATTAAAGAAATTTTCATAAAATCACGACGAAACTTAATTTAAAGAAAAACTTGTGCAAGAATTTGAATAAAAACCTAGAACAACGCATCAAAACGGCGAAATCCATTATGGCAGCCAAACGACCAAATAAAATTTATGAAAATAAATATTTGAGTTTTGAAATAACAAAAATCATAAAATAAATCAATAAAAAAGCAATTAAAATAAGAATTAGATTAAAAGAGCATGGAATGTTCTGGAATTATCCATATCTATCATGGAGGCAAAATTAATAAAAAATAATTCAAAAATAAAATTCTAAAATAAAAAACAAAAATTACTGCTGACAGGGCCACTCGTACACTTCATCGGCCACCTCATAATCTGACAGACAAATGGAACATGTATCATTAGCTTTATTTATAAATTAATTATTTAAATATCCCTAACACATATAATTATTATTAAATAGAATTTTAGTAAAAAAAAGAAAAAAAAAGTAATTAATTAAAATGCACTTTTTTGATATTTAGAAATGTTCGAAATAGTAAATTTTAAAAACATGCAAAAAATTCCAAAAGTTCAATTATTTGCAAAATGTACTTTTCATATTAGTGATATCATATTAAAAAATTAAAATCCCCTGAGGCAATTACATAGTAAACTGTCAGTAGTAATGATCGGCGCGCTTATCAACTATTCTAGGAATTTATTACACTGAGAAAAATTATTAATTACCAACATTTTCATGGGGAATTCATGCCTAATATGTGACACTGATCACATCATATATGGGCAACTGATCGGATCTTTAATTTACATTACATTTCATTCTAAATTTATCAATGGAATTCTACATTAGAAAATGTTGACCAAATTCTTTCTCATTTAATATTTTGTCATAAACAATTATCACTGTCGTAAATGGATGCTGTAAATCTGACATTTTCATTGCGAAAACGAAAATATCTTCATTTAAACAAAAACATTTCTATTTCCTTTGATAACTTTTAATAAACTTCATGTAAAAAGACAATTAAATAAAAATTCCAAGATAATTTTTAAATAAAAAATTTTAATTTAACTTGAGGTCTAATGTTATTTTTGGAATTCAAACAATTTAGTCCAAATTAATTTTTTCGAAAATCAAATTTTCTTGAAATTCAAAAAGTGTCAATAAGAATAATAAAACTTTCACCGATAATTTAATGTTTTACTTCCTTAACGCCAGTATTTATCTAATATTTAACTCATTAGGAGCTTTTAGGAAAATAATAAATAATAAAATGCATTTCTTAAGCACACGAAAAATCCGTAACAAAAATTTTTCTTAACAGTGTTCGTGATAATAGCTAGTTTTGTTTTTGATGTGTTCATTGAGTTGTGTTCGGAATATTCTATGTGTTTCACTTATGTCATATATTGTGCAAGTGATTTGATATACAATGTTCTTCATAAAACAAAAACATTTGGTAAAGGATCGGCAGAGACAATCTCGATGAAAAAGGTGTGATGATGGAGATTTTTGAGGTCTTCGAAGTTGATTTCAAAGGTGCAGCGGTGGTGAAGGTTGGAGAAATATGTACTGTTAAATCTGTATTGCGGATAAGAAATCTGATCATATTACATGTCTTTTTCTTTAAGAAAGGGAAGCATATATATTAATGGTTTGTTGACGTGTTTTTTTGTGTATTGTGACTATTGGAGCTGTATTCAATTAAAAAGAATTTCATTTTGCAAAAAACGTATTTTAAAATTTTCAAGGTTTCTTGTTTTTTTACTCCAGAACAATTTCTTATTGCTCTTTTTCTTTCTCCTATTAATAGAGCGAATTTTCATTGAAGTGGACCGTGACTTTCACAAGGAAGAATCTGTCCACTGCGTAAACTTTTAGTGAACAAATTTGTGTTGAAAGTGAATACGCCCAGTACTTCAGGAGAACTTTTCAAGGTATCTAAAAAAGAAATTTTGCCTTCAGATTTAAATAGTTCAAGAGTGAATTGTAAATTTGTGTTGGTCGAGTTTGCATGTAATAAGAAGATGTTGAGAGGTACCGTGGAGACTATGAAAATTTCGTTAATATATCTTTTCCGCATCAGGATTTTATCCCCGAAAAATGATCTAATATTGGATTCTATATGGTTCATGTAGAACATGGCTGAAATTGGCGAAACCTTGAATTTGTTTAAACTGTATCCCTTTAATTAAGATAGTGTCTGAGTTTATAGCTAGTTTGATAACATATGAAGTTTTGTTCGGATAAGTCGGCAAAAACTGTTTCCACTTTGAGAATTTTGAAAAAGGGAGAGGAATGGACTCTAATGTTATGGAAAGAGATAGGTTTGGGATTTCTGTAACAAATTGGTTTGTGTTTTTAAGACAAGGTTTAAAAGATTTTTAGGATTTAAGCAAACATTTTGAGAGAGTTGTGTATGTTAGAAAAGTAGAAACAACAAAAATACCTTTTAAATCATCTTTGTGATTTTTAGACAAAATAGTCATGATACTTGGTAAAGGTTCGATACAGTTGCATTTTACAAGTAAATCTTTGATTTCAAGGTTAATCTGTTTTTTAGCAAAGATAGGAAATTTCTTATTAAATGCGATTTGAGAGGAAGCTGGTAAGATCATTTTGTCTATTGGTGTATAGTTGTTTCACTGAAGAGTGATTTATAATGATTCGTGTAAAGCGCGATAAGTCAATTTTATCAAAAGGAAGAATTGTGAAGTTTTTGAGGTTTTTGGGGTCTTTATATTAAGAGTGAAGGACTTTTGTGTCAG